>JANPWX010000438.1:0-18697 GCA_024734555.1 Trochalopteron elliotii | reverse complement strand
GCAGGACCAGACCCCACTGGACACCCCCATATGGCAGATCCAGAGCATTCCCCCAGTACCTCACACACTAGGACAAATGCCATTTTATCCCAGTTTTACCTACCTGTCTTGGCCATCCCTTTTCCTGCTCTTTTTACTCCTCCGTGCCATCCTTGTCTTGGAGCTGTTTTTCCGTGCAGGCCCAATTTTAATGGAGGTGTTCTCCAGGGCAGTGGTCCGCAGGGCCACTTTATTCCCACTCTGGGGGATGGAAAACAAATCTTGCAGCAGCAGATCCTAGCCAGCTCCTGCCTCAGCTGCCAGAAAAAGCAGTGCCAGGGAGCTGCTGAATTGGGAGAGCAGAGTGGCTCTGGTCACCCACCTTCAGCAGCAGCTCCACGACATCCCGATGGACCAAACCCAGCACGGACTCGCCGTTCACGTGTGTGATGAGATCTCCTGCCCTCAGCCCGGCCTCCTGCGCAGGGCTCCCCTCCTCCACACTCTGCAACCCAAACACAGTGATTTCATTTGAATGCAAGCTTCCTCCTGGGGTTTTCTCACAGGGAAAGGCACCACTAGAGGCCAGGGCACATACCCAGACCATGTGGTGGACGGTGTAGACGTCACTGTCGCCCATGTAGACACGGATGGCTCGCAGGGTGAAGCCATACTTCTTCCCCGAGCTGTGGATGATGATGGGTGGCCGCAGGCTGGCGATGGCCAGCGAGGAGTCTCGGCTCGGGGAGGAGTCCCGGGAAGAGGGGTTGGATGAGAGGGAGTGAGGGGAAATGGGGCTCATCAGGGCACTACCACCAAAGTCATCTGCAAGCAGAAGGAGCCAGCTCAGTCCGGCAAAACCACACGACAGGGGCCAACCAGCAGGATAAATCACCCAGCACACAGACCTGAGGTGATGATGAGGGACAGGGCTGAGACGGAGGCAGATTTGGGCACACGGCTGCCCAGGGCGGCTCTCTGTCTCTCTGGCACATCCTTCTGGGTGCTCAGCCGACGGCCCCCGCTGGGCTCCAGGCTCCGGGGAGTCGAGTTCTTGGTGCCAGTGCTGTTGCTCCGCAGGCGGATGCGGTTCAGGCTGACGAGATCAGCTGCACAGAGAGGAGAAGGGAGAGTTTGGGGATGTGGAGAAGTCACCCCGTGCCATGCAGGAGCCTGGCTGCCCCCAGAGAACCCCACACTGGTGCCCACAGCCCACGCACCAGATAACGCCGACTGCTTCACCGCGCCGCCAGCCCCCGCGTCCGAGTCTCCCACCACAAACTTGGGTCTCTCTGGCTTGGAGGATGCCACACAAGGGCTCTCATCCTCCGAGGAGAAGGCAAACTTGGGCATGGTGTCCAGGCTGAGGGTGCTGGGCAGTGCAGTGGGGCTGCGGCTCCGCTCGTGCCGGGAGGTGTACGGCGTGGAGCTGCCGGACGTCCAAGAGCGGAGGCTGTGTGGGAAGAGCAGGAGGGCTCAGGACAACTCAAGGTGGACAAGGGGGTGGCACTGAGCCACTGCAGCACCCCCAGGACATGTCCCACTGACCTCACTGAACCCTCAGAAATAACAAAAACCCTCCAGTGCCATCACAAACCCGTCATGTCAGCACAAACCCTTGGTCCCGGCACAAACCCAAGGGTTCTTGGTCCTAACACACACCCTCAGTGTTGGCACAAATTCCTGGTTCTGACACAAACCCTCAGTGCTGGCACAAGCCCTGGGCACTGGAAGGAGCCCACACCAGCAGTGCAGCCCCCCCTGACCACACACCGGGGCTCAGTGCCCGCTGGCCGGCTCCTGTCCTCATCTCCTGAGTGCCGGTCCCACCGCTCCTCTTTGTCATCGCAGTGACTCCGGTCAGAGGAGGAGAGACTGAGGGTGGAGTTGACCGCCAGGAATTCTGAGCTGCTGTACACCTGAGAAGGAGAGGAGCCATCAGCAAGGAGCAGAAATTTGGGGATTTGTGTGGTCTGGTGTCAGCCAAGACACCAATGCTCGGCACAGCCACAGCTTACGGTGCCAAAGCATTTTGGATACTGCAGGAGGAGGAAATACACTCCAGGAGGAAATGCCAGAGCATTTTGGATACTGGAGCACCTTGCTGAAGCGGTGGGAGCAGGAGGAGAACTGCCCAATTTCCACTGATGATTCCTCGTCGTTGGTTTCCTCATCCTCCGAATCCAAGTGACGATACCTCTCGGAGCGGGCTGAAAGCAAGAGCCAGAGGGGGAAGGGATGTCACCCTGCCTGCAACACCCCACATCCTGCCTGCAGCAGGGCCAGGTGGGACCTGAACCCATAGGGTGACAGCCCAGTCCCAAATCCCAGGGGAAGTTTATGGGGAGGAAGCTGGTAAGGGTGAGCAGCCTGGAAAGAGGATTGCATCTGTTTTGTGACTTGGGTTGTACGGCCACTAGCTTCACCCGGGAGATTTCCACCCCCCATGGGAGCATCCAAAGTGCAGCTGGGATAATGGATTGGCAGAGGTGGAAGAGGGATGGGTTTGGCCTCACTGTCAAAGTAGCTGGTGTCATCCTCTGACTCCAGCTGAGGGATGAACTCAGCCTTCTGCCGCAGCAGCCCGTTCCAGTCCAGATGGAGAAAGAAGGAATGGTGCTTCACCTCATGTGCACCTCCTGCCAGGCAGAGAAACTCATGTCAGGGGTCTGGGGCAGGATCCAGGATCCCACTCTCACCCCAAACAGCACAGTCTCTCCTCCACACAGAGCAAAAGGCTTAAAAAAGATGGAAAAGAGCCCTGTTCAGCTTTCCTAGGGGGAACCTCAAGCAGGAGACCTCCTAGCATCCTCAGCATGGTAGGACATGGGACTTTGGACTCAAAGCCCTGCAAATTTGATGGGAATCAAGATGCCAGGTCACCCCCTGAGGGGCCTGCTGTGCATACCAGTGCCCAGGCGCTCGAGGGGACACTGCCTCAGCAACCGTGTGATCAGGTCCTGGGCATCTGCAGGGAGAGCCTCGTCCCCTTCCGGCCACATAATTTCATCTGCAAGGAAAAAGGAACAGAGATTTGGGGTGACTGGAAGGGTTTGGACACTTCTGGGCAACAGGAAAGTCCCCTGGGAGCAGCAGCAGGGGAAGGGCCTCTCAAAGTGGGAAGTCAAAGCTTGAGGAGCCTCCTCACTGTTCAGCTGAGTGTGACAGGAAGGAATGAAGCTTCCCACATGTTAAAGGATGAGCCTTGGCTGCTGGGAACACAAACCTGCCCCTGACACTCACCACTGATGACCTGCCCGAAGAGCTCCTCAGGGGTGTCTCCGAAGAAGGGGACGCAGCCCACCAGGAACTCATAGAGGATGATGCCCATGGCCCACCAGTCCACGGGCTTCCCATAGCCCTGGATGAGGATGACTTCGGGGGCAATGTACTCTGGAGTGCCACACACCTGTGTGGGAAGCAGGGGCTGACACCTCTGCACCTAATCCCGAGGTTATCTGAGACCCCAGTGATGGCAGGTCAGCCACGTGGAGCAGGACCTCCTACCTGCTTGTCCATGAACTCCCGCGTGTCCTTCTCCATGTGCCCCTCGTAGAGGTTTGTGGTCATGTTCATCAGGCCTATCTTGGACAGACCAAAGTCTGTCAGCTTTATGTGGCCCATGGAGGTGATGAGCAAACTGCAAGAGAAGACAGACACCCCACAATGCTGCTGTTTACTTCTGGGGAGACCTGAGATGGACCAGCTGCACTCCAGGGACTCAGGTCCTAATGCAACGGCACAGAACCAGTTTCTGGGGAAAAAAACCCATTCTGCCCTTCCCTCTTGGCTTTCCTTTCCCCATCCAAAGCCACCCCAACCCTTGCTCAGACCTGACCCACATCCTCACTTGTCAGGTTTGAGGTCCCGGTGGACGATGCCGTAGTTGTGGAGATACTCCAGTGCAAGAACAGTCTCAGCAAAGTACATCTTGGCCATGTCGACGGGCAGTGGGCCCATGTTCTTCAGCAATGTGGCACAATCCCCCCCTGTAGGAACACAGGGGGCTCAGGGAAGGCAGCAAGGTCAGCAGGACCAGCAGGCTCCCGGCCAGCCCCTCTGAGCAGCTGATCCCCAGACGTGGGGCAGAAATGCTCTCCTAGGTGACCATGGCTACCACCTTCATCAAGGAGATCAGGATCACAAAATCATCTCCTTGTGCTTCCCTCTGCTGGGAGGAGATGTCCAGGTGGTGTCCTTGATGCTCAGACTTTGATATCCTCCCCTCCTCCCTGCACCATCCAGCCCCCAGTCCTGCTCTCACCTTCCACGTACTCCATGACCATGCAGAGGTGTCGCTTCGTCTCAAAGGAGCAGAACATGCTGACCACGAAGGGGTTCTCAGCAAAGGTGAGGATGTCTCTCTCCACGAACACCTGCTGGATCTGGTTCCTCAGGATAAGGTTCTGCTTGTTGATTTTTTTCAGGGCGAAGCGCTGCCGCGTCTCCCTGTGCCTCACCAGGTACACGGCCCTGGAGGAACGGCTGGACCTCAACACAGGTCCTCCAGCCACCAGCACTGACCACCCCACACCGTGGGGCTCAGACAAAAAGGGGCTTTGGAGTAATTTACAGGTGGAGACAAGTGATAGGAACTCCCCAACTCACCCATAAGCCCCGTTGCTGATCAGCTTGATGGTCTCAAAGTCCCCCTCGCAGGGCTTCCTCCGTGGGACGGTGACTGAAGGCTGGCTCTGAGGAATACATGGGTTGTTAATGTAGGCAGGAATTCACTCAGCACCATCATCTAGCCCTTCCAAAAGCTTCTTTCTGCCAGAGCCCTCTCCAATGCTCACAAACCCCAGACCAGAAGCCCAAGATGCTCTGCAGATCAAGAGCCCACACTGAGCTCTGTCCACTGAAGATGCCAAATGAGGGACTGTGAGATCTTCCTTTTGAATACATCAGTCACCCCTGGGGACAATCCAAAATTAACATCTCCCAGTCTCGGACACTTGCAAGGAGCTCTGGTGTGGGGTGAGGCAGGAGAAAGCTGGAGGCAGCAGGTGGGACATGCAGGTGGGACCACACTCACCTCACAGGTGTCATCGTTCTCCGGTGTGATGGTGTTCCCGCTGTCAAAGTGATCCAGCTGCCCCATTTCTACAGATGACAGGGATGGTTTTCACTTTCTTCATGCTCAACACCCACCAAAATCACCCCCTGCCCAACCACTCTCCCTCCAAACTCAGAGACCCCGTGGGGATTTAGCCACATGCTTTGCTTGAGCTGTTGTATGGAGAAATTCAGGTCATGACGTTAAGAAGTTCAACACGAGGTTAAACATTTATATAATTCTCTTTTTTTGATAGTCATTCCTGCGTTCTCCAGGGATTATGATTCCCCCCCAGGGCCACGGATTAAGTGTTTTTGAGCTTAATCTGCTTTGCTGAATGTGTTGGAAGCAATAATAAGGGATGCGGGGTTGGCCAGAAGGACTTGGCCATCATCCTGGTCCTGCTGTGACCTCCCTGCCATGACACCAGCTCAGCCCTACAGGTCTCCCTGACACCTCCCAGTGCTCAGTTGTGATCACCACTGGCCAAACTGGGAGTCCAAATCTTGCTGCAGACCTCAGAGCCCCCAGCCCAAGTGCTTCCCTACCCTCCAGTGGGTCCTTGACGAGCCCCAGTTGGCTGATGATGTATCGGGGAATATCGGTCTTTATTCCCTGTCCAACTTTGGCATGTCCTTCTGCAGCTTCCAGGAGATGGTAAAACTCTTCTGGGTCGAACTCCTGCATGGGGAAAGCCAAGCACAGTTAAGGAGAGAGATTTTGCAAAGTTAAACTTTTCCTCTAAGCCTTGCAGGTGACACCTGTGACAGGAGACAGGCCCTGGATGCATCATTCCCCCATCATTCCTCATGTCAAGGGTGATAGTAAAAAAAATGTAGCTCTGTGAGTTGGCTTTGGAAGAAAAAACTAAGGGAGATGAAAATTTCATCAGGAGCCACAGCAAAAGGTCACTGCTTTAGAAATTCAGTGAATCAACCAAAAAAAAAGCCCTGAAAACCACAGAACCATAGAATGGTTTGGGCTGAAAGGTTGGGCTGGAATGAAACTTAAAGATCATATCATTCCAACCCCCTGCCATGGGCAAGGACATCTTCCATCATCCCAGGCTGCTCCAAGCCCCGTCCAACCTGGCCTTGGACACTTCCAAGGATCCAGGGGCATCCTGGAGGCTTTGCCTCCTTCCTCTCTGGGCTGGCACAGACCATGAAGGACAAGACAGGAGCTTCCAAGTCTTACCAGGCACTCCAGAAGTCGAGCAGGGCGGGAGATGATGATCAGCAGCTTCCTCACCAACTGGTCAATGAACTTCACTTCCTCGCTCTCAGATCGCTCCTGAGCCTGTTGGGAATGGGGACAGGAGCCAGGTGTCTCTTGGTGGCCTCACGAGGTAGCACCAGGCAGGGAACTGCCCCATACTCACGTCTCGGAGCATCTTCTCCAGTTTCTCCTGCAGCTCCATGAAGTAGCGGGAGGTGATGAGAGCTCCCTGGGACTTGGCCAGGCAGTCTCGGGCCAGCTCGATGATCTGGTGGTGGATGAAGCCCAGAACTCCATCAGCCAGGGGCAGGGTGCTGCTTGGGGAGAAGTTTGTGATGGTGTCCTGCAGGCGCTCCTCCATCTGGGCTGTGGCCTGTAAGGCAGAGGGGATGGTGATGGCCAGGAACAAATGTCCCCATGCCACGGGTTTGGCCAGCCAGGATCTCATCCTGCTTCCTGGACTGTGTTTGGCAAGCCAGGATCTCACCCTACCACCTCCTGCACTGGGTTTTATCAGTCAGGATCTCATCCTACCACCTCCTGCACTGGGTTTTATCAGTCAGGATCTCATCCTACCACCTCCTGCACTGGGTTTTATCAGTCAGGATCTCACCCTACCACCTCCTGTATTTGATTTGACTATCCAGGATCTCACCCTACCTCCTAAACTGTGTTTGGCCAGCCAAGATCTCATCCTACCACCTCCTGCACTGGGTTTGGCCATCCAGAATCTCATCCCACCGCCTCCTGCAGCTCAAGCATTCACATACACATGTGAATATTTGGGGCCATTTTTTATGTTTTTAATAGAGATCAACCTCTCCTCCTTGCTGAAATGGAATTCTTGCCTTAGGGAAGTGATTTAAGGCTTGCAGTAGGCACTGCTTGTTATTGATCAACCTATGAAATTAATTTCATAGCTACACAGCAAACTTTATTTAAATTATTGGCTCTTTTCATGATGTACTATGGTATTTGGGATGTGTTACCCAGGATTAAGTATTTCAGCAGTAACAAATTCATGGTGGTCGTTGTCATAATGTTAAATTCTCACAAAAGGCCCCACCTGGGACCTGCAAAATCTCCACCGAAGTCTCCAGAGCCCTCTGCCTGCTTGTGTGATGGGGCACTTGTGTGGATAAGAAACTACAGGTTTATTTATCTCCAGTGTCCCCAGCACCCCTTATGATCTACCTATGGATTCCATACTCCCACAGGGAGCACAGGCTATTCTGGAGAAGGTTCCTGGCTGCCAGGATGCCACAGAGGCATCAACACACTCAACTCCCACTCCCAAGTCCTGGCAGTTACCTTGGGGAACCTCTCCTTGTAGACATGGTTCATCATCACCACCTCATTATCAAACGTTCCGCTCGTCCGTCCAGGGCTGCAGAGGGAGGAGAAGGGCAGCTTTAGGAGGTTCAAGTCATTTACACCTGTGCAAAGAGCCACTACTCATGGAGAGCAGTTTGGTGCCTCCTCCCAGCTCCTGACTCCAAGTGGTTAAAACTCATCCAAGTGGAGCCATCAGCCTTGGCCAAGCACTCCCAGCAGCATCCCGACCACTGGAGGCCCCTGGGATGTGGTCTAGGGAAGCTTAATCCAGGTGACCAAACAAAAGTCACTTGGAAATCAAGAACTGAGAGGTTGTTCCATCATCCACTTGGCTTTGAAGAATGAGTTCATCTTTCCCTTCCTCTGGAGCCCACAGTTTCTTGCCATTGTTGCCATTTTTGCAGCTCACCAGCAAACAAAAAACCCAACCAAACTTTGTGGTGAACACAGCAACCTTAATTAAACATGGTTTTCCTCCTTCCCTCACCCAACACTGCCCCTCCCAGGGCTCTGCCTGATGATCCCGTTATGCAAAGCAAGTCACAGGAGCAACTCATTAACCACTATAAAATAATAAACATGGTGATAAAAACCAGCCCCAGCCCAGCCCCAGCTCTGCCTCAGCCTTTGCTGTGCCAGCTGCAGAACTGGCATCTCCTCAGTGAAAATCTCGCCACAAACCCCTGTCAGATAATTAATCTGATTTTAATGAAATTTCGGCCGGCAACACGCAGGGCTGTAGCTCTGCCTCTGGTAGCAAAGAGGGTCAGGAGATTTTTCAGAGGGAAAAGAGGATTTAACCAAAACATCCCCTGCAAAAAGCACAAGCCTCTGGTGCTGGGCAATGTGGGTGGCTACTGCACAGGGTGTGGTCCTGGAGCAGCAACCTGAAGCTCAGCAGCACAGCTGAGGGTCAGCTCACATGATGCTATGGCCATTGGCTCAGTGCCTTCTCCAAATTTTCCTCTCTCTAGCCCACAAATGCCCATTCACCTGCACTCCTTGTGGGATTTTTTTTGCAGGGGCAAAGGCAAGCAAAGGTGATGTTTTCTGACCCAAGCCCAGAAATGTGCTTTTTGTTTTTTAACAGCAGGTAAGTCATACAAGGGTGGCCACTGCTTGGGCTTCTGCTTGGTGATATATAGTGGTGTGGTTTTGGTTTTACCAGCTTTATGTATGTATTTGTTCCTTGTTTTATATTGTTTTTTATGAGTTGTAATGGTTTGTCCCATGTCACCCATGTTTAACCCTTCCTGGTTTTACCCCAACCCTTGTTATGTGTCAGTCATAAGTTAGACAGCCCCTGGGTCTTGTCTATCACTTTGAGGCCTCTCCCAAAAGTCTAGAATGTTCCAGTGAGGGCATCGAGTGATTGGACAAGCCTCTGGCTGTCTCCCCACCTAAGTTATTGATTTGTTATAATACGTGTCATTTACCTGCAGAGCCATGCCCACGTGATCCCTGATTTGCCCTCAGTTAAACCCATCCCCAAGTTCAGGTGCCCTGCCTCTTTTTCTGCTTGGGGCTCCAACTGGGAAGGGGTCTGTGCAGAGGCAGACACCCTGGGCTGAGGTTATCCCCATTGTGGGATGAATAAAGCTAGTGGTTGAACCCTGAGCAGACTGTCTCCTTCTTTCCTGCTGTTGTCATTTCACTTTTGTGGGCAAACCAGAACCCCCGGGACCGGCAAGGTTCATTCAGCTACCAAGCTGTGCCCCTTCTTGCCGTGGTGCCAGGGCTGGCCAAGGCAAAGAGACACTGACACCACAGCAGTGATCCTTTCCTCACCACCAAAATCATCCAGACAATTGGGCAAGAGGCTGCAAACCAACTACTGTGGAACAAACCCCAGCTTCTCCAGCTTCAGCTCTAGGAGACAGGTATTGCCTGCTGCCAGGAGAACAATGCCATGCCTCAACAGCTGAGAAGATGCTGAGAACCAGACCGTGGAGCTTAGGATCACAGAATCATGGAATACTTTGGGACACCTTCCACCAGGCAAGGCCACTCAGAGCCCCATCCAACCTGACCTTGAATATTTCCAGGGATGAGGCACCTACAACCTCAACCCAAAGCTTCTCCATCTCCCCGCAAGGGGAAAACCCATATCGGGGGTTTGGGACAGGCTTAGCAGAACCAGAAACAGGTTGTGAGAGGGCAGAGGATGCCCTGCCTGTGCCAGCCCCTTGGTGAAGTGTCCTGGGAGCTGGTGGGTGACCCACCTGAGGCTCCTGGATCGTGGGCGCAGGCAGGGCGAGTGCCGGCCCTCCTCGTCCGTGACGCTCTCCGAACTGCGGAAGTGCTTAGAAAGGAAATGCAGCTCGTCGGGGGTGGGCTGGTACGGCAGCTGGTGCAGGCGCTCCTGGGAGGATGAAGATGACTGGGAAGAGAGAGAGGGATGCAGGAGATCAGTGGATGGGACTGTGCTTGTGGGTTTCTTATCTTCTTTTCTTGTGTTAGGGCCGGGATTAAAGCACGGGAGGATGCAGCTTTCCCATGTTCAGACTCAGGTGATATTAATACTTATCTAAAGTAGTCTCACAAGTTGTGTGTTCCAGCCAACAAGGTAGAAAATGGTTCTGTCTCTAACTCTTTCCACGGTCTTTTAAGTGTTAATTACCCAATAACGAGGTGACACCTATATTATTTATACTTTTAACCCAATAACTGACCACCCATCATCCACAATGCAGGCCTTTTCACCCAGTTAGAAAAAAACACCCAAAACCATGAAGAAGGTGAAAGAACGCCCAAAATCCCCCATCTTGCTCTATATACATTACTATATACTAAAATCTTAAATCCTAAGTTTTCCACCCTGTGACATCACACAATCCTATTCAAACTACACACCCACAACCCCAGTGCTATCACTCAATTTTGGAAGCCTGTTCCACAGCCTCAGGTCAAATGTAGTGCCTGCCTGAGGGTCAGTGCCTTTTAGCACAGAAAGCCTGAAATTCTCAGCCTCCAGGGTTCCAATACATGCTTCCCAGTGGTGGGGTGGGAACCAGCAGGCCCGTGAGGGAAATATCCCTTGGAGCCTCTTAGGAGGCTGGAAACACTGACAGGCAGCATGGGCTGGGCTTGGGAGTGTGAAATGTGGAGAGGAGCAGTCTGGGGAGGTCTGCACTGCTCACTCCCAGCCTAAAATTCCCCATTCTCTCACTCAGTTTGGCTCCACTGAGCCCCATCCTTTGTAACTCCAGCATCCCAGGCAGTTCAGTCCTGTCATACCCAGGGATGCTGTAACTCCCAGGGATGCTGTAATGTCCAGGGATGCTGTAGCCCCAGGAACACTGTAACCCTAGGACACAGTAACTCCCAGCGATGCTGTAACTCCAAGGATGAATTTAACCCAGAGATGCTGTAATGGGACACTGTAACCCCCAGGGATGCTGCAAGCCCACAGCCAAGCCTTATGACTTTCTTGAAAGCTCCTTTGGGAAGCAGGATGCAGCTAAAGCACCACGGTCCTTTAGAACCCAGCACCATGGAGCTTGGGAGGCATTTCACAAAAAAATGAGGGGTTTTAGGCTCTTATCATCTACTACCATGAGAGAGCAAACATTACCGAGACCGTGGAGCTGGGGGTGTTGGTCCCATAGCCAGAGGAGGGTAACGAAGCCAGTGACCACCTTCTGCCATCAGCCCTGTGAGTGCAAACATAACAATCACACACAGGGAAATAAACCCAACATCTAAATGCAAATCAACAACATCAGAGCCAAAAGCTGAGGAACGGGACACAGGCGTGGCTTGAGGAATAAAACCCTGAAACCTCATTTCAGAATGGACTGAAATGGGGTGAAATAAGGGGTTTGCAGGAGAGGGGGGCTGTTCTGCAGCCACAGTGTGAAGGGACAGTGGCAGGCAGCAGGGTGAGTGCAAAGGGACAAAGCTGGGGCTCCGTCAAATCCATTTCACACAGGGCAGAAAAAAAACAACGCCTGTGAGAGCCTGATTTTTAATTAGAACAAAATTCAGCCCACTGGGAGCTTTCTTGGTGAGAAACTGGGATTCCCAAAGACTCATCCTGAGACAGCAGGCGCCGGGGAGCAGAGCCTGGCCATAAACAGGAAGGGAACTGCTCATACACAGGCAAGTGCTTCCTCTTGGAGATGTTTCCGAGGGATGGGGACACGTCCAGGTCAAGACAAGGCCCTTCACCTCCCACTGCCATTTCCCGTGTGGGGTCAAGGACAGCAGGAGCTGGCAGGGTGCCACATGCAGCTCCAGCACTGGCAAACTCCTGACCCCACAGCCTGGCTGTTCTCTCTGTTACCAGTGTGCAAACCACCCGAGAGCCTCCGGCGTTTTTCCATGCGACAATTGATGGGTTGAAATCAGCCACCCGCCCTCCATGTGCACAATTAATTAATTTGTAAAGCAGGGTTTGGTGGCTGCATCTGGGGTGACGTGGGCTGGGGAGGGGACGCAGCAGGATCTGCCTCTGTGGGGACCTGGGTGAACATCCATCCCTGGACATCTTGTGAGAATCCATCCGGAGTCTGAGATGGGGCTGAGCACATGGCCAGGGGTGGTGTGATGAGAACAGAGAGATTTCTGCTCCCAGAGCTGCAGGGAGCCCAGTCCTGGTGCAAAATTTCCCACCCAGCGATGCAAAGAATGACAGAATCCCAGATGGACCTTAAAGACCCAGTCCCACTCCCTGCCATGTGCAGAGACACCTTCTACTTGACCAGATTGCTCCAAGTCCTGTCCAGCTTGGCCTTGAACACTTAGAAAAGAATGTCCCTGATGATGTGGAGCAGACACCTCCCCAAAATGCAGCCCATGCCCATCCCTGGTACTTGCCTGTCAGTCCGAGGAGCATGGCTGGGGTGGCAGAAAAGACCAATCATGGCAGAGGAAACACCACCAGGCCACAAACCAGGCAGGAGAAAGGCAAAAATAAAAACAAAACAAGTTACTTGAGATCAACCGAACAGTTCCCTGGTAGGGGAATGATCTTTACTAGTGAATATTTACTGCTCTGGGACTGGGGTTGGGAGCTC
This sequence comes from Trochalopteron elliotii, assembly GCA_024734555.1. NCBI lineage: Eukaryota > Metazoa > Chordata > Aves > Passeriformes > Leiothrichidae > Trochalopteron > Trochalopteron elliotii. The sequence goes on along the minus strand of JANPWX010000438.1, from coordinate 6,091 downwards.
ACCTGCGAGCAAAGGGGAAGTTGATGGAGGTGCTGGCAGAGAAGTTCCGTGGGCTGTCCAAGGGACTGCTCCCAGCTGCAGGGAGAAAGGGGGAAAATTCATCCCCAAACCCACCCCAGTACAATGTCCAGGGTGCTTTGGGGTGCTCCTTCACAGGAAAGTGTTTAAGTCACTTCCCAATCTATCTCCCCTCTGGAAAAGGCACTTGGCAGCCAGGAGCCAGTCTGCTGCTTCTAACAAGGTGCTGAAGCCCTCCAAAATATTTGGGTAATTTTGGGGGATGCTGAACCCATCCACTGGGATGATCCCTTACCTGTTGGCACGGAGAGTGGGGAGAGAGGCCGTGAGAGGGTGGGAGAGGGGGTGCCCACCACTAAACTCTTCCTGTTGCTGCTTCGGCAACTGGGGAAGAAAGAGAGAGAATTAATTCAGGGAATCAATGACAGCCAGAGCTGGCTGGGCTCAGGCATGTAAGTTTCTGCTTGCACATGAATTCCTGTGCCAGGGAATACAGCTGCTGTCACCCCACTGATTACAGATCTCCTGCCACAGGGAAGATCCATTCCCAGGCCCAATGCTGCTGGAAATGGGCAGACAGGGTTATTTTTAACAAAGAACTGTCCCATCAAGGTCCCACTTCTGGTTTTGGCTCACTGGGGGGGGCAGAGGCAGGAGGCCCCTTGGGCAACAGCAGCAGGGCAGGAATAGAAAAAGGGATGTAAAAGGAGGAAGCAGTGGAAATGCCAAGCGGCCACAATCTGACCTGCTCCAGTGCAGGGAAAATGCCCCCAGTTCCTATAAATCTCCCTGCCTTCAGTGGTCCCCATGTCACAGCAGAGAGGACAGTCCCAACCCCCTGAGAGTGCAGTGTCACCAGGAATTTGTGGGAATTTTGCCCCGGCTGGGCCGTGCTCTGTCTGGCAGCAGGAGGGAGCCACATGCACCAGCACCAGATGAGAAGCAGAACCAGCACTCTGACACCCCAAAAACCCCCAGAAATCCCATCCTGGTAACACAGCCCAGCATCCCACAGAGCATCTCTGCAAGGCCACGTCCACAAGTGCTGGGTCTTCACATCCCTGTCTCCATTCCCACCCTCCCAGCACACAAGGTTTCAATCCTTACAGGAATTTTGCTTTTCCTTTCCTTTCAGCCCTGAGTCCAAGGCTGCCTTGCAAGAGTGGCTCAGCCTCAAAATTCCCCACTGCTGCAGCCCCACTCCTGTTGTATCCCACTCCCACATTTCAACCCCGTTTAAAACACGACAGGCTCATTTAAGTTCTCCTTCACTCTGCCAAGAGGAAACTGCAAATATCCACGGCACAGAGCAGAAGCTCAAGCACGAGGATAACCCTCCCCTTCCTCTATTTCCGCTTCCTCAGGCTGCAGATTCCGCAAAGACACCGAGTTTCCTCACCAAGCTGGGAACAGGAACCCACACAGATGCTACTAATTAAAGGACAACATTTAACATCACACCAGGGCCACAAACACGCACAGCACTGAGGGGGTGAACTGGAAGCAAAGGGATTCTCCACGGATCCCAAAACCAGAAGGGAGTGGCAGATGTGGCACCCAGAGTGTAAAGGACAGTGATTCACAACAGGTCCCTCCAGGTGGATGTACAAGACACTGATGAACAGCCAACGCCAGCAAGGCATGGTCAGAGCTCCACACACATGGACAGGGCTCCATATGCATGAACAGAGCTCCACACACATGGTCAGAGCTCCATATGCATGGACAGAGCTCCACACCTGGCATCCAGCACCCCTCACCTCCCTCTGGCAATCTCTCCCCTGCAGGGCTCCTCCTGCTATGGGCTAAAACCAGGAGCTCCAACTCTATTGAAGGTCTCAGCCACCAGGGAAGGTGCTTGGGTCCCCCAGACCCCTCCTCTGCACCACCCTGCACCCAGGATGAGGGGTGTCTGGGTGTCCCCTGGGACACACATCCTGTGACTGCTCTGAGCTCACCTGGAGCTGCAGTGACTGTGGAGGGCTCAGAGGTTCCCCCTCAAGACATGAGCTGAGATGTTGGGGGGAGACAGAAACCTTCCCCTCCCTGACCATTTGCCCCTTCCTGGAATCACAGAATCCCAGAATGTTTTGGGTAAGGAGGGAACTTTAAGGTCATCTCATCCCACCCCCTGCCATGAGCAGGGACACCTTCCACTATCCCAGGTTACTCCAAGCCCTGTCCAACCTGGCCTTGACCACTGCCAGAGATCCAGGGGCAGCCACAGCTCCTCTGGGCACCCTGTGCCCGGGCCTCTTTGCCCCCACAGGGAACAATTCCTTACCATCTAACCCTACTCTCTTTCCTGCCTCTGATGTTTGATTTTCTCACTTAAACATAGGCTTGAACCCCAATTAGAGCTGTGAACTCGCAGCCAGAACCCACAGCCTCGGCTCGGGGTGCCGGATGGGAAACCGAGGCAGCCTGAGCAGCCCTGCCCCGGCCCCGCAGCGGCACAGGAAGAGGTTTGGGAACCAGGGGGGCTGCAAAGAGCTGCCAGCAGCTCTGGCATTGCTCCACTGCCAGCCCTGCCACAGGGAGTGGGGTGCGCCTGCGTGTCCTGCAGAGGGGACAGCCCGGGGGGCAAGTGGCTCACCTCTCCTCCCTCGCTTTCATTTTGGAAGTGAAAACAAACCTTTAGTGAAGCTAGTTCCAGTAATGGTGACACAGAGCGAGGCCGACGTTTCCTGTTTCCGCGCGCTCCACCCTCGGCTCCCACAACCATCCTGCGCCACTGTAACCCCCCTCCGCCTGACACATCATCTACAGCTGCTTCCCATCCTTCCCGCACGGAAACCTCGGGCTAGAAACCAGCCCCAGGGCAGAGACGAGCTGCCGAGCCCCGATGGCAGGCGCTGGGGCGGCTGCCCGCTCTGCCTCCATCACCTAATTGCACGTTTGGTACCAAAAATGGAGTGGAAAATCGCTGTCAGCATCTCCCGCACCGCTCGTGCTGAGGCTGCCTCGGCGCTGCCGCTGCCATCTAGCACTTGTTCCAAGGGATATGGAAAGTGTGTGACAGCCAGTGTGACCCCAAAGCTTGGAGCAAACTCGTGTGTCACCCGTCGGGAGGCTGCCTGGGAGGAGGGACCGGCATCTCCCGGCGCCTGCCGGCACCGCAGCAGCACCCGGCCTCGGCACGGGACGTCCAGAGGCAGGAGATGGAGCAGAACCTGGCAAGCTCCATGGAATCCCAGAATATCCTGAAGTTGGAAGGGATCCACAAGGATCATCGAGTCCAACTCCTGGCCCTGCACACCCCGCCAATCCCACGCTGGCCCTGAGAGCGTTGTCCCAACACTCCTTGAGCTCAGGCTGGGTACCGTGAGCGGGTCCCTGGGGAGCCTCCCCGGGCTCTCCCTCGGAGCTCAGGGAAGGGCAGAATGAGGCTGCACAGCACAACACCGATGTCCCAGCTGGCAAACGGCTCTGCCAGGATCTGGGCGAGCTCAGAAGGATGGGGGGACTTGGGGTCAGGGCTGTGGAACACCGAGGATCAGAGGCAGGGAAGTGCACAAAGGGGCTGCAGTTCCCGCTGCTCTCCTGCGGGATCCGCCCCTGAAACTTCCCAGGACATCAGAGCACCATGTGTCAGACGCCAGCCCGGTGCAGGGTGCTGCAGGCAGGTGAATCCGAGGCAGAAAACAGCCGGTTTGGGACACAGTGGGTGCGGGGTGCAGGGAGCAGGGCGGGGTCGGCGGTGATAAGGGAACAGGCAGAATCTCAAAGGGCAGAGCAGGCGGCTCCGCTCCTGCTGCGTGACTGAGAGCACGTGTCTGTGCTCCCAGCTCCCTTCCTTGCTGGCTCCATATCCCCCAACAGCTCTGATGTGCCTGGAGATTTGGGGAAGTGCCATGGATCACCGTGTCCTGGAAAAAAAAATGCTTTCCAGTAGGATAAATTTCATGTTTAACTTTGAAACCCACTGAACCAAGCAGCTGCATCCCAAGTTTCTCCATGACATTTGTCCTCCATGACTTGTGACAGCCCTGAACTCAGCTGCCTCCAGGGATGGGGCTGGGAGAGGGCTGGAATGGGGCTGGGATGAGGACCAGGGTCTGGATGGTGAAATGCAACACGCTGCCTGGCACAGACCCCCCCACACCCTCACTCTGTCCCCTCATCCCACCCCAGCCAAAAGCACTGTGGGTGCTCCTATGAACCCACCCTGGATCACCAAGCAACACATCAGGCACCTCCCAAGAGCAAAATCCTAAATCCTCAAAGGGAATCACAGGGTAACAAGTTGGGTATAGACTTATTTATTTCTTTGCACTGCAAGAAAAGCCTCAGGAACCTGCCCAGCACCCTGGGGTGCATTCCTGCATGTCCCGGCGCCACGGGTTCCCGGTGGTGGGTAGAAAATCATACCTGTTGGGTTTGCTGGGCTGTTTTCCTGTGCTGTTTGGGGTGTAAAATCATACCTGTTGGGTTTGCTGGGCTGTTCTCCTGTGCTGTTTGGGGTGTGAACAGCCACGGGCAGCATCCACAGAGAAGGAGAACCCTGTCAGCATCGAACCACCGGCTCTCCTGCCCCTCACCGGCCATCTCTGCATCCCCCCACGGGAAATTAGGATCCCTCAAACCTCTTAATCCCACTAAATAACATCATATGCTTTCTGTTAAATAGGCCAGACCGGTCCTCACCGTGGATTCTAGGAATACCAATGAAAGAAGAGCAAATCCTCTGCCCTTCATGAGAATTATAGCCTCATCATGCTCAGCTGGAGACAGATGACTGCCTAGATCATCTTTCCAATTACACATCTCTCCCAGAGCCCCCCCCCAGCTTGGCCACCCCAGATTGGAAAACCCCATCCAGTGCCTTTTCTTAATTTTTAAGGGCCCTCTTCACCCATCTTTGAGCACTGGCAGCAGGAATTCCCACAGCCCAGGTGAGGCAGGCGCCTGGGATGGGATGGATACCTTTGCTAAGCAACCGTGTTGCTTTGTGCCAGCTCACACTGACACTGAGAGACAGCAACAATGGGAATCTCTCTGCTCTGCCTCCGCATGGGCTTAAACACCTCAGTCACACAAAGCCTTGGGAGGGTTTGATGCCTGGGCCAGCTGCAGCACCCCAAACCTGCTGGATGGAGGTCCCAGCCTCCACCACCCACATCTGGGGGGCTCAGTGGGTGCTCTGCACCTCCTGTCCCCCTCCTTGGGGGTGTGTCCCACCAGCCTGCCTGGGTCAGGCCTGGCCTTGCAGCTGGACACCAGGGGCAGCCCCATTGCACCCCATTTATGCAGCCCCTACCACCACCCCAGCCCTGCTGCCAAAGGGGATGAGAGTTCTTTGGTCCCCTGGAGCCTTGACCCCTTCCCACCCCTCCAGGCACCCTGGGGACCCTCACCCTGGCTCAGGCCATGTGCCACATGGGATCCATCCCATCAGTAGTGTCCACCCTGGCACAGGGGGTGACAAGGGTATATCTCCCCTTGAACATGTAAGACACCCCCTCCAAACCCACACACACCAAGGATGGGTACAGAGCACCCCCAAACATCCCCTAATGCCCTGGAACCCTCAACCCCACATCCCCTATGGCACTGGAGTCCCAACCAACCCACCCAACGCTGCACTGCCCACCTCACCCCACCACACTCAGGATCTGGAGAGTGTTGTCTCAGTGCACAGCACCCCCCAAAAAGATGCAGCTGTGGTGCACAGCCCCTCCAAACCTACACACCCACATGTGACCCTTTCCCAGTGCTCAGACCCCCCAAAAAACCACACACCCTGCTGCACAGCCTCTCCCATATCACACAGTCTGGTGCTCACCCCCCCATGCATTGTTGCCTCTCCCAAACCAAGCATCCTGCTGCACCCCACGATGCACACAGACCCCCCCAAACCACACACCCCTTTGTGCCTCCCAAATGCTAAGATACCACCCCAAACCACACGCGTGGCCCCCTCCAGACCATACACTGGTCCATCCTCTGGTGGACCCAGACCCCCCCAAAAAACACACACTCCAGGGAGCCCCTGTAGCGTAAGGGGCCAAACCCACACACCACGTGTGCCCCGGGTGCAGACACATCCCCCCCCGCACAGTCACGCACATCG
>JANPWX010000437.1:2002267-2278593 GCA_024734555.1 Trochalopteron elliotii | reverse complement strand
AAAAAAAATCCATGGGGGTTGCTGATTGAAAGACTAAAGTCGGTGCTGGAGTTTAATCTTAAATGTGTTGTGGAAACTCCTTTGTAGCTCTTAAAAGTTTTAGCTTTTGTTAGTTTAGTTTTTAGCTAAGTAATACTGACTGGAGTCCCTCAGGCTAGGGAAATGAAGATTTCTTCTTATTTGCAGGAACCAGAATGTTGAAAGGGAAAAGAGTTGTTCGTGTAAAGCTCTTTGAGTAGGCTTTGGTATAGACACTTCTAAACAGTTCCAAAAGCCATGATTGTCATTTGGCACTATATGTGTATCTGGTATTGAATCATGCTTGCATGGCTTGAGAAATCATGCCAGATTCTAGAGAACAAAATGTCTGTCAAAATTCTTGTTGGTTGCTACAGATGATTTGCTAGTTTATTTTCATGCCAGTTCTTCCAGCTTGGCTGCACTGACTTGAACAGAGTCTCTCCTGATTTAAACTTGTGTTGTGGAGCCTGGCCCTTTGCATTTATATTTATGAAGAAGTCTGTTTATTGTCTTTGATAAAAGCAGAAGAGGCCAGTCTGTTTGAAAACCAGTATAAATTGTTCAGTTGTCCTTGTGAAGAGGGACAGTTGTGTTTTGCTGTTATCTTTTGATTAATGTGCTCCTCAGCACTACATGTCTTCTCTGCAGATTTCACCAGCCACATGTCAGCAAGTGTAGGAGCCAATTTCTTGCCCTTTGTAAGTCAGACCAAGGGGAGGTCTTGGGAGCAGAGAGCTATAATGGACCATGGAAGTCTGAGAGCAATTATTTCTAGATAATCAAACACATGAAATAGCAGGAAGTAAGGTTTATTTATGGGAGAGATGTCTACTAAGAAACATAGCTTTTATTTACTACTTCCCTAGAAGATTACTAGAAAAATTAGCAAAATAAAAGGCTTGCAATATTTGAAAATAAGAACAGTTTTAAATTTAGTCAAAAGACAGAAAAAGCTCATAATCAAAAGATGCAAGTTCACTTTTTTGTATCTGCTTTCAAAATAATGATTTTTCTAAGGTGATAATATTATGCATGTTTAAGATAATAGAAAGTGGATTTTTCAAGGTGAACTAAGCTTATTTTATTTTTGAAACGTAGTCATTAAGGAAGTTTTAAGATGTAGACTAAGGCAAGTTATTTATAGTGTGGATTCAGGCCAGCGCAGTGCTATATCAGCCCCTGGGCAGCTTAGGGGCAGATTTCACCTTAAGCAGGAAATAACTTTATTTCTCTGTATCACAAAAAGCTGCCCAACACTGCCCCACTTCAGGGAATAGTAGACTACCAACTTCTAAGACACTCTTGTTCTTTCTCACTGTGCTACCATCTTTTTGTCTTTGGGGATGCTGGAGGGGACAATTCCTCCCTGATGCTACAGTAGATCAAGTGTCCCATGCACTTGTCCCCAGCAGATTCTGTGTGGATTGTTCTTGGTACTGCCTGTCCATTATGACTGTCACAGTCTGTCTCTGCATCTGGTGTCAGCTTGAAGTCAGATGGAGGCTACTTAGATTGGCAGTAGGCTTTGATCACAAAGAGGAAAACCAGCTTATTTTTTCATGAGTTGTGCACTACATATCTTCATCATGATGTTTTTATTGTGCATTGTTTATTTATTTGGTGGGCTGCCTTGGGGGGGATGTGGTGGTGCATCTTCTCTACTCAGCACCTGTGAGGCCACCCTTGGAGTGCTGTGCTCAAAAAAGTGTTTCTTTCTTGTGTGCTCCCCAGCACAAGAAAGAGATGGAAATACTAAAGAGAGCCCAGCAATGGGCCACTAAGATGATCGAGGGACTTTCATATGACAGCTGGGACTGTTCAGCTTAGAGAATCCCCAAGGGGGATTCATTCATGTGTGTGAATGTCTGAAAGCAGGGTGCAAAATTAAGAGCTGGTTTTCTCATCTCTCCTGTTTACCATCTGGTCACACTAGACAAGCCATTTCAATACAGACACAACTCTAAAAATATTTGACAAACATCTCCACCAACCAGTCAATCATATCCTGAACTAAATGTTGAAAAGCACTAGAATGTCTTGGCCCAACTACCAGGCACATTTGAATGCACTGGACTATTGTTCAAAGGTTCATTGTGCATAACTGTGATTCTGACATAAGAACAGTTGGCCAAGATTATTAAAGAAAATAAAAATGAAGCCATCTGTTTATTATACTTGCAGGTCATTTCCTGCATATGCAGTTCTTGGAGATGAATTCTGTGAAGTATGAAGCAGTGCCTCTTGTATGTTAAATTAATCCAAGAAGGCACAGAGGTATTTGACATCGTAATTACATTCAAAGGGAAAGAGGGAAAATCATGCCTTCAGGTGAAAAAAAGCTGACCAAGAAAAAAATTGTGTGGGCACTTGTAATGGCCTTAGAAATTAAAAAAACAACAATAAAATAGAGCTTCAGAAAAATATGCATGGGTTGCTGAATTGAAGCTTTTCCTTTTCCCAGTTACAGGATATGAATGGAAAGACTGAGCCTTTTCAGTGTATCTGTTTGGTAAAATTTTGGCTGTGTGGATTTCCCTGGTAAATGCATGAGAGATTCTGCCCCATCACTTATGCACTGGGACAGTGAAAGCAATTTTAATGGCTCTGTGGCAGCACAGGATGTTCTGCCTCTGTCTGTGGTGTGTGTTAGATGGACAGTGTGCTGCTCTGGTGGCACTACATAGTGTGTGCTTCTACTTGAGAGCTTTCCTGTCGGCTTCTGGAAGCTCCTGGGCTAGATCCTCAGAAAACAGGGACAGTTACAGTTTTATTGGATTTGGCCTATGGGAAGCCTTTTTTTACCTGCACTCACAATTATGAATGGTTTACAGTTTCTTTTTAGTTCCATTTAAACAGACCTTAGTAGAATATTTACTTGAAGGTCTTATGTGTAAGCTGCAAGGGAAATAAATATATGTCAATCTGTTCATCTTTGGACACTGGCTTACTTCTTTAAAGCTCAGCAAAGAATGTATTTGTAAAAAAAGTAATTGCACAAATAATGCAAAAGAGGTATCCATGACATGGCACTGCTTTTCCAGAGGAATAGAGCCTAGGTATGTTAGTATTGTCGAAGATTAAGAAAGATCAATGTCTTTTGTGGAAGTTGTTTAATTATGATTTGCCCTGGACCCTATGGCCTTGATGTCAGAGTCTGTCTGAGGATGTGATATGCCTCACGACTGTCTCCAATGATTGAGGACTGAGACCCCAGACTCTGAAAGGAGCCCCTGGCCTGGCTGAGCTGGAACGTTTCCCAAGTCTCGGGGGACTGGTATGCATCTCCATGAGAACGGGGTGCAAGAACAATGGAACTGGTCACAGTGGACTGAGCCAAGGCTGCTTGTCCGATCTGGTCTGTCTGTACCAGAGGTACAGTTTGCAGCTTGTTCCTGAGCACCCAACCTCAACACAGGTGGTTCCCACTTTGGCTCCGTGCCCCTCGCTTTGGTTCCCGCCTTGACCAACCTATAAAAGCTCTGAAGACCCTGCACACTTTCGTGATCACCCCACTGGAGAACTTCACGTCTATAGGCATCTCTAAGCCTCGAGGACTCGTCCCTCCACGTTGGTAGCTATAATCCCCTTTCCCCTCTTTCTCTGTCTTTCTTACTATCCTTAATTTCTCTCCCCACTATCGCATTTGTTGGCACTAAATAAAGATGCATTTGTGATTGAGCAAACTGAGTTGTCCCCTGCTGTGTCTTTTGTGCTCTGAGATCCTTAAAACGAACCATCACAAACCCCACTTGCAGTGGTGGATCGTGACACCTTGACACACTCTAGCCATAATAATTACAACTTTTGTAGGCCTAGGAAATAGCTGTGCAGAGGTGGTACAGAGTTTTGCCAATTGATTTCTTTGTTTCTGGCAGACAAAAAGATAAATTAATGTTGCAACCTGCCTTTCCTTTTTCTTTTTTAAGAGTTTGCTTAAAGGACTTAAGACTAAGATCAAGAGCTTTGCAGATGTATCAAGAATTAATGACTCTTGCATAAGTCGCACATTCTGTGCCAAAGAATATACATCCCAGCTGAGGTGATGAGTACAGAGACAAAGTCTGACAGGGAATATGTCATGGGAGTAGCAACTGTACAGGAACAAGTATTGGGAATGACTTCTTACAGGGAAAACAAAAGAAGATTATGTATTCAGAAAAAGACATGACCAAGATGTCCGTAGAAATGAAAGCTGACTAGTCTGACAAGTCTTGAATTTCAAAGTTTTGTTGAATGTATATCTAGACCCTAATGGGTCTGATTTTTTTTTCTTAGTGTCTTTTATGGCTTTCCTTTGTTTTAGTATGAAATAGAGGTATCCTCCTTTGCAGTGACTCCCTAGAGCTTCTGTTACTTATCTGTCTTTTAATCATAGTGAAGAATACAGGCCTTTTGATATGTCCCCTATGGCAGATGAGGAGTACTCAGGGTTGAGGGGAATTGCACCCTCCATAGTAGGCAAGGTTGAGATACATTTAGAGGAAAACTCTGTCACTGAAATCTTTATTTTAGCTTTTTTTCTCCATGTGCTAGAGACCTTTTGTGGAGAGAAGAACTAATGCATTCTTCTGAGGTAGAGATTCAGAGTTACTACTCAGCAAGTGTTGAATTCAGTGTGGCCTCATAAGGGACAGAGGGAGTTGCAGCCTGTAGGGACAAACTTGAGCTTCTGGGCTGTGACACATGGGGGTCATCACATGGGAGAGAGGTATTAAGCCTTGATGTAGTGTGTAAAACTGTTTTAAGGTGTACTTAAGCTCCTCATAATAGAGATTATTCAGATGTCTTATTTTTGTCTGTGCAGAAGTGCAGGGCCAGATGGAAGGCCTGTGCCAGGACCTTTACTGTGGTACTTTCTGCATCAGACCTTAAATCAAAACCATGTGGGTCATGCCTGTCTATGCTCTGGAATAAGAACAGCCAGTGCTGCACTATAGCAGAATCTTTGCTAATGTGATTTAAGTATTTGGGAAAGAAAAGCAAAGCCCAGATGTGAGTGTTATTGTTGTAAGGCAGCCCCTGCAAGTAGCAAAATGTTTGACCAAAGGGTTAGGGCTGTAGCATCACAAGGACAGACTGATAAGTCTGGGACACTGAAGTATAAGGAGAAGGTTGAGAGAGATGGAATTGATTTTTACAAAGCTATGAAAAAGATAGTTCAGATGCAACCCATTATTCACCAAACCCTGAATTAATAGCATAATTTCTTTGGCTTTAAATCAGTCATCTTCTGGTTTCATAACTATGCAGTGTGCAAGGTAAACTTCTAATATGTGCTGCCACACTGGAGACTGCAGAAACAGACAATATCAACAGATTAAAAAAAAATAATTAGAACTATGGGTTGGAGGCCCATAAAGAAATACTGAAGGAATTAGGCAGGAGGATTCTACTGAAGACCCATATAGCTCTTGAAGGAGAAAGAAGATACTTGGCTACATGAAATCCAGTAATGTTTATGTTCTTATGGATATAATATGTGGTGTCTCATGAAACCAAAGGCTTAAAGATATAGGTGAATTCTTTTCTTCAGCAGAATTAAAAGGCTTTTTTCTTATATTTTGGATAGGCTATCCCACCTTATGCATTATAATACATCAGTCTGTAGGGAAGTGTTTTCTTTCTGTTGTCTGTAAATCAGTTGTTTCAGCCTCGTGGAAGAGAAAGTTATAGTTCATTCTTTTTCTTAATTTTTTTATTTATTAAATAAGATTTCAACTAATGCTTGTAGTTAAATACAGTTAGACATTGTGTAGGGAGAGGTGGTATAATTGTGCAATTATTTTGTTCTGGGACATAGTTTGCAACTACTTGTGATTACACCTAAAATTGAAAATACATATAAAACTTGGGAAAATGTGGTTTTATAGTTTAATATAACTGAGAGATATTCAGAAATGGCTGATTTGGTTAACTTTGCTATTCTCAACTAGTACGCTTTATTTTTTGACATCTTTGATAGGATGACCTGCTAGATCTGACTAAAATTGGCAGAGTTGATCTCTTTTTGGTATCAAGTCACTTTATTCTGGATTTGGGTTCTTTATACTCTATTCTGAAGAAGTTTGTAATCATATCATTTTTGGTGAAAGAAAAGATTTCCTCCAATTTTTTTTCTTCCCTTTGAGTAGTATGTGGCTGTCAGGTTGAAGAACATGGAGTTTATTTCCCTGCAAGTAAATGACATGAGTCTGTCAATGCAGTTGTGTTGAGCAGCCTTTTGGATCCATCTCTTGGCTTTGGACAATCATATCATTATTCGGTTCCCTGTGAGGTGGCTTAAGAGAGGACTAAACTATTTTTGTCCAATTTATACTCTCCACCAAGAGTTTTTCTGCTAAGATCTGAGTTCTAGGGGTCAATAAAAACTTTATTTGCTCTCTGAATACCATCTTAAAACCAACATGGCAAAGAAATAATGGCACCAGAATGCCTGCAACTCTGTTTTTGAGTTAGTTCTTACAAGACTGTTACAAGTTACAAGACTGTGCAGAGTCTTAATGAGACCCTGGAGTGGCTGGTTTGATTCTGCTGTTTCCTACTTTTGTCTCTTATTCTCCCTGTAAAGGAGGACAGGCCTTTGCACACTAGTATGGGAGGAGAATAGGCAGGAAGCATATGCTCCTTTCTTCAGTGTCAAACATCTTTTTCCCCATAAAATGCTAGAATATTTCACCTGAGGTTAGCAGATCCCAGGCAAAGAGTGAGCAAATGAGACTGTGCTGAGCTGCAGCACCTGGCAGTACACGGGGGATGAAGAGTGGGTCTCTATCCCTGTGGTGCTTCACATTATCCTCCACAGTCAAATCCTTCTGCAGAGGTCACAGACACCACTGCAGCCATTGCCAGTAAGATCAAATTCTTTCAAGCAGGAGACTTTTGAAGAGAAGAGCCCCATACCTATCTGCAGATATCCAAATCATTTTGCACTTGTTTTTGTGAGTATCACAATAGTGGTGTTATCACTGGACAGTCATAATTTGTGTTGGTGACACCGAAGATTCCTGCAGTGTCACCCCTGTCACAGCCATTATCACTGAGGCAGTTTTCAGCCAAACTTAGCTCACTCCTCAGGAGTCTGGGGGGAGGTGGGAACCAGAGCTGGTGTTTGACAACCTGCACCTGGTGTAATCTATACCTTATCACACAGCTGTACCAGTCAAGTCTGTGTGGCAGGAAAAGCTGCAGTGACAGGAGCAGGCTGCCAGTGTTTGACAAGAGTGGTTCAGGGAGAGAACTGGATGGTTAGCTGAAACTGGCATGTTGAAAGCTGTATTCTTGTGGTATTTTATGTGACTATGATGAAAGAATCAGTGACCTTTGCAGTGCTGCTAATGAATTATCTGGTCTCAGGCCTAGTGCTACAAAGTGAGGTTGTAGTTCTTATATTGAAGAGATTTTTGAAGGTTAATGTTTGGAAGGGGGAAAACTGTAGGAATATATTTTCAGAAGTCCTGTTACTGTTTTGTTAGCTCTCTAAAACAACTTTTAGAGACTTGGAGTAGTTGCCTGTTTGTTTTTACTTCCCCCAAACTTGTGTGATAAGGCAAGTGACCCTGCAGGCCTTTAATATCTTTTTTTTTTATGCTCACTGATGGCCGGGCTCTCTTACCCTTACAAAGAGTGATGTGGCTGACATGATTTAAGGCTGCCTCAGTTATTAGCTTCCCAAACATGTTAGCTTTGCTGTGACTTCAATGTCAGAAAATAAACACACATACACTGAAAATCCAGTGAAAGTCAGGCAAAGTCTTTCCAGGGTTCTTAGTTTTATCACTACAGCCTTGCTCAAATAGGGAGCCTGGAGAACAACTAAAGAGTAGAAGGAAGAGTCCTGCCTGCCTTTCATGTAGAAAAAACCTGGCTTCTTCATCCTTTTCAAGGCAACAGAATGTCAAGTTAGGTTGTGTTGCCTAAGGCTGCTATGCGGTAAGGGGATTTAAATGTAACCTCTGCATACAGAAAAAGGAAGTCCCTTAATTCATTCAATATTTTATTAGAAATCTCTTAATGCTGGTCTTATTCCTAAAGGTAAACATCTCGGAGGCTTTTCAAAGCCTGTATTTCATTATTTAATAATCTGTTTTCACTAACACAATTCCCTAGCTCTGAGCCTTGTAACCAAGTCCACAAGCTGGAAATATCAGCAGTCCAGGAACTGTTAAATAATTAAGCCATTGGTGCCTGTATGTGTTAGGGCTTGAATCACTCATGTTTTATTTGCACAAACTGCTGGGAAAAAGGATGTCATCACAAAAAGATTACTTACTAGCTCTCTTTAAAGACAAGATGACTCTTTTCTGCAGTATGGCTTGAAACTGTAGGAATGTTTGTTTAGAAAGTGGGGTTTATAGGATAGCATTTAATTGTGAGCCTGTAGAGACCTGGTTCTTTGTTTTTAACCTTGTATCTGCAGTTCTCCCATCTTCTGAACTCACTGGAAATCCTTACCTCCTTTCAGAGCTTTTTATAGGACTTGCATGTGACCACCTTCTTTAAAGAATTCCCAGGAATAGCTATTGACTGGGAAATAGTGTCTGACTGCACATGTACATATGTGAACATGAGCACAGATCTTTGTGTCCCATCTCTCAAAGCAGGGGTATTTCTCTGAAGGTAATTGAAGGCCAAGTATTCAGGCTACTCTTTTTGCCACCTCAGGCTGAGATCCACTGGATGTGGGCTTGTTTTGAGCACACAGGAGATGACCCAGATTACTCTCTAACTTCAAGTAGATGCAGACAGGTCAGTCCACTGAGAGAGTTTCTTGTCCATGGATGGCATATGTTGTGATTTTTCTCAATCAGAGAAAATGGGATTGGTTTTATCATAGTACTGTTTACTCTGGAGGAGGACAAAGTAGTACAATCATGGACATAGTGTAAGAGGAGTTCAGGGGTAATGGGTAATAACAGGCTCTCCCTAATTTAGTCCAGACAGAAAGCATTGGAGTGCCATAATTTGTTATGGCAGCAGATTATGTTCTTTTGTAGACAGTTTGAATCCAGTTGCTATGTGGAGCGAGATGGCTTGGTGGAGAAGGACAAGAAAACGAGATTTTGATGAAATCTTAGAGCAAGGAAAATATTCTCACATCCTACAAATGGAGTTCTGCAGTTAGCAGTGCAAAAACCAATTTAGTGCAAGGCAGGAAATACATGTAGGCTGCCTTGAGTACCGAGGTTTGTTGTTCTGTTGCACATGGTGATAGGACAGTGTTACTTTTCTGTGTCCATCAAACATACTTACTAAGCTGAGATCTGGAAATAAGTGTCTACAATTAATCTTTTTTTATTGCCTCTTTGTTTACTTTGGCTTTTTGAAATACCTTGTGATTCTTGTTATCTCTAATGGGAAATCTCTCTATTTCCTTCAGAGTTTGTTTGCTGTATTTACAAGCTTAGACAGTATTGACATAGTTACTAAGGAGAAACTGGGTTTTGGCAATGCTGGAAACTTTAGCAACTCTATACACACATATAAAATTTAAACACACAAACATTAAAGTAAAAAACTATTTTAAAATCATTTGATTTCAAGTACTCATGAACTATGAAATACTGGCATCAAGCTCATATCTACAGCCTCTGTTATATCACTCTGTCTTCTATATGTTCAGCATAAAATAGTTGGTAATTTTGGCTACCAGTATGAGAATGTTTTTCTGTTAACTTTGAGAAGAACAAATTGTCTCAAACATGTAAATCACCAGAAACACAAAACTTGTTTTTCAGGTGACCAAATATTTTAAAACAATTTTCCTCCTGCTTAGGATTGACTGGACTTACTTGCTGCCCTGGTTTAAACATCGTATTGGCATGTTGTTGTGGTCGGACTCAAAAAGAATGTGGAGTTATTCCATGATTCATGATATCCTGTGTACTAAGCAGGCTGTGGACTCTACTGTCCACCATTACTCAATTACAGAGGACTTAAACGCCTCTTTGGGGGGGTTGTTTGACTGTTGCAAGTCAATCAAAAAGTTTGTAATTATGAAGACATTTAATTTCTTTAATAGCCCTAGTTTAATTACAAAGGGCTTTTTTCCCAAGCAGTTAGGGATTAATTGAAACTATGAGTACTGAAACAAAAGAATTCCCTTCCATCATATCCTTTTGAGTCTCTCTTAGAAACCAAGGCCCTACCTTACAGTTTATCAAAGTTTAGGATTGTTTGCTAGTAAATATCAATCATTTATGCAAAATGTTTTTGCTGAACACTCCCTTACGTTTCTGCTTGTTTTCCAGCTTGTGGTGTATCTTACCTGGTGGTCATGCTTACCCTTCCTGTGCAGGAAAGGGAAAAAAGGGAAGCTTCTAAAAAGCAACTTAAATCTCAAAAGCTAATAGTGTCTTCTGCTGTCACTTCTTTCTGACCCAAGACAATTTTCCTCTAGTGTTTCTCACAGATGATCTTACTTTTATCTTCGCAACTAAGATTTGAGAAAATTGCTGTAATGTTCTTTTATGTGTGAAGTTCAGTGCCACTGCTCTTTTGAGTCACTACATTTGCTGAACTGGGAAGGTGTTCCTTTCAGTGCTAAACCTTGCTGATTTGTCTTAATGAAATAATTCAATACTGTAGTAGCAATACAAGATAAAACCAACTGCAAGACATAGCAAGTTAACTTTTGTTTCTGAAGGACCTAATTTAATAGGTGTGCACATGTATGGCATTTACCTCAAACCAAGAAGATTCTGGCTCTAATGCAATGTTGTGTTGTCTGATGTCAGGAGTTTGGAGTGCAGGATTTCTTCTTCTGGAATATTTTAGTCTGATGCAACGACAGTGTATTTTTTAGTTCTTCAGATGACCTCTCTGAACTTACAGTGCATGTTTTAAAATATCAATTAGACAAAAGACAGGATGGATGCTTTTGGCATTTGATTTTGAGACTGGTACTGCAACATTTTGCCCTTTAAATGACACAAATACTTTTTGGGTTTTTTTAATAGTTACCACAGAGTTGCATCTCCAGCCACCTCACAAAAATATCCAGTTTCTTGTATTCTTTGTATTATAACCACAGCAGATGACTTATTTTGAAGATGTTTTATCCTTTTTTTTTTATTTTTGGCAGAGCAGAAGCATTACTGTGAAGGATGACAGATTACTTAAAATAGTAATAAGATACTTAATCAAATTCAAGGTAAACAACCTCAAATCCCCTCAGATTTGCAAGAAGGAAAGCACACCTTCAGTTGGCACAGAGCTGCTAAAATGAGAGCTTGTCAAATTTTCTACCATGTCCTTGTTCACTCTGTGGTGAATATTACTTAACTTGGCTCCTATTTTGTCTTCACTTTGAGGATAAAAGAACAGCAATGTAAGAAGTTTTTGATAGTTTTTAATCAATAGGTAAATTCAGGATTATCTGGAGAATTTATGTCCCTGAAGAACAGAGAGGAAAAAAGTAGTTCATCTTGAATGAATAGTCTTTCAATAAACACTTCTGTAAATAGAAATTATTTAGTGCACATTATTCTTTAGAGCTAAAATGTCCCTTTGGAATTAGCAGGCAATTAAGTGTCAAATTTGAGGCAGAAATTGAACCAAGATGCTAATGGGATTTTATGTGTTGCAACAACTCTCATTTAATTTTTAAAAATCTGGCTTATTAAGCTGTTTCAGATGTCACAGGACAGCCTGGACAGATAGCTTTAGGTGCCTGCCTTCATCTTGATAACTTTGGTATTGTTGCCTTGCTGTAAACCACAAAAAGCCAAACTGTTGTGTGTCTGCCCACAAAATTAATCTCAACACCACACTGTAGCTTACTTTAGAGGCCTCTCCAAACAAAAATAAGTTAAAACAATACACTAAAATTTAGCTATAACTGATGGATCTCTAAAGAAATGGGAGTGAATGTCAAATGCAGTTTTTTAATACCTGTTGAATTCACACCTTCCTGGAATTCATCATTTAGGTCTTTGTTTTAAACCACTTATCAAGAAATTGATGGGTTCATAATTTAATTTATAATCTATTTAATTATGTAATTATTTAATTAATCTATCATAGTTATAATTTTATACATGTCAAATAATTTCCAATTAATATTAAATATTCTGATTCCATATATAAATTATCCAGTTCTTGATCATTAATGTTCAGGATATTATGAATTTCCAACAACAGCTGTTTACTTTCAGTAGTCTACACTTTATTGGTAACAAATCTGGCATTTTTTTCAGTAACAATTTTTTATACCACTTAGGAATCTTTATTGTTTATGCATAACAGTTTTCCTGCTCTACAGGTTGTAAACACTTTCTCTACAACTGTTTCAGAGTTTTAGCTCTTGCTGCCATAAATGCTGCCTTATCACCTCCTCTCTGAAACCTAAGTGGTGGTACAGTGAGTAATTTCAGGAAAGTTTTACCCCAGTAACAACTTGCTCAGAATAAATACATCTTGGGAAGGGGCATTAAGAAATTTAAAAATTGTCTCTCAAAGCTTTTGCTTTTACATCACTTTTAAGGAGCAGAGTTCATTTAAAACTTACTAGTTCAATGGCAGATCATTGGAAGATGATTCAGATTATGTTGTCCTTCACAGAAACATCTTTATGGTTAATGTGCCCTTTCTGGTTTTATGCTCTGGGTGACCAAATTTCATTTTAAGGTTTCATGGAGTCATAGAATGAATTCCAGGTTTCTTTTCTACATCTTGAGTTCTCTTGCATCTTGACCAGGTCAATAGTTTCTGGTTGTTAAAGCTTTTAGTTTTGTTCTCTGTTGTCCAGAATAACCAGTAAATGGCTAGAACACATTTAAATGCTTAGTGTTTGAAAATGAGAGGGAAATAAAGTAAAATATAAAAATAATAATTGTAAAGAAAAGGGAGGTGACAAAAAGAGGAATAAAACTATAGAAAAAACAAGTGATGCACAATACAATTGCTCACCACACACTGACCAATGCTCAGTCCACCCCTGAGCAGTGATCAGCACCTTCCCAGTTTATATACTGGGAATGATGCTCTGTGTTATGGCATATCCCTTGGGCCAGTTTGGATCAGCTGTCCTGGCCATGCTCCCTCCCAGCTTCCCTCCCTCTTGTGCTTCCTCACTGACAGAGCACCAGACACGAAAAAGGCTCATCTTAGGCTAAGCACTACTTAGCAACAACCAAAACATCAGTGTGTTATCAACAATCTTCTCATGCTAAATCCAAACCACAGCACTGCAGCAGCTACTAAGAAGAAAATTAACCCAGCTGTAACCAGGAGGAAAGGAAATAAATGAGTGGAAGATATAAACAGGAAAAAAGGTATATCTCAAATTGGCTACATTGTCCTAAACTGAGTGGAAGTATATTTTGAACTTTATCCTCCATTTGCAACATTTAAAGCCTGTCCTAATTAGGTCTAAGCAATCTGATAGAATTATTGTGCTAGAAATGTGACACTGGAGATTTTTTTAATTAGGCATTTTAGCTCTGATACCCTATACTGGGATAAATACAAATCCTGTCAGCCTCTCTATGGCACATCTACTTCTGTTCAGTTGACACATTTGTGTATTTTGAAAAAGAAACCAAATTATAAATGACAGCCCACAGAATTCCCCTTTGCATTGGTTTGAATGAATTGAGTAGGTTATTGAACTAAGTTTTCTTACAGCTTTTTGGTTGAAAATTATTGGTTTTGCCAGATCCTTGACTTCCTTTGTGTCAGGCAAGGGGTTTCTGCGAATCCACATAACCTTAAGGAGTGTTTAAAGAATTCACCAGTTCCTAGAGGGTCTGTTGCTGGTTCAGTTCAATGAAAGACATAACAGGAATGCAAATTACTTCCATTATACAATTTTAATAAATATGATTCAAAGACAACTATTCCTGCGGCTTGTCCAACAGGAAATAAAAAGCCAAGCCAGTTGCTGAACAACAATGCCAGTAGCTGTGATGAATTTTAATTCATTTTGGAGAAGAGACCATAAATATGACCTAAAGGGGGAAAAAACCACAACTTTAAGCAACGAATGGGAGGAAGCCCGGGGGGATATCGTTAGTAGTATAGACTATGGGCTGAGCAGGAAATTCCCAAGTGTTAGGAATGAGGCTCTAAAACTGTAATTGTTCCAAACTGACCTAGAAATACATAAAGGAAGGATACAGCAACTCTTGCAAAAGGTGAGGGACAACTTCTTAAAGCTCATCCAGAGAAAATTCAGAAGTATTTTATTTCACATATGGCCCTAGCAATAATACAGTCACTTCACTGATAATGGTCTTGCCTACAGATGGCTTAACAGATTTCTTACTCATGCTTGAAGAGCATCTTCAGTTTGAGACCTGTTCGTTTATCGGGGTGATTTATGTAGCCTGCTGCCTTTTCCTGTGTTTCTTCTGCTCTCTCCTTGTCTGCTTTTAAAATGTAATTCCTCTTGTTTTGCTTCTTACAAGGTATTTCTTACCCTCTAAGTCCACGTGAGATTGTTCCCAGTGTTCTCTTTGCTGCCCTTTTTCTGCTGTAGGAGAAATCCAGTGTCTGTGACATGGAACTTACTGTCATCAAGTTAAAATCTTGGATCACCCATCAGTTGCTACATATCCATTTACTGAGCAATTCTTTCTTCAGTGCTACAGTCTGTTTTCTGTTTTCCTCTCCCTGCTCAGACCATTCCACTTTGTATGGGATTAAGATTGGTTGTGGGTCCCTCTTTTAGGGCCTCAGTTTACAGCTGCAGTGCCATGCGAGGAAGCATAGGGTGTTTGCCAATACTCTGCTAGCTTCAGATCCTAGAATAAAAATAGTATTCAAAGATGGCTCCCTGAATGTTGAGAGGTAAAAATGCTTTAAAAATTAATTTTGTGACTCACCATTTCTCTATTCTTAGTCTCATAAGGGTTTGTTTGTTTCAGTTCTGGAAGATAGGTTATGCTGTCACTGGACTCTAGGAAAATTACTGCTATCTGATGGATTCAAACCAGTCTTAACTGTCCACTGTCAGTGAGACCTTGCCCTGTTGATGTTTACTGTTGAAACCAGTGACTGCCTACAGAACCTGAAGGATGTGCTACATCGTTTCAGATTGCAAAGACTGTAATTTGAAGTGGTTGTGTTGGTTTTTACTGTATGTTTCTCACATTACAGCATAAAGATTGACATTCAGAGGGGATATAAAGAGAAAATATGTATTTATATACTGTTCTAGGGTGGTGGTTTTGTCTCCAACCAGTGACTCAGGTGAAATGTGCAGAGGCTGGAGTTGCAGGACTGCTGTCCATGCGTGGGAGCAGGGCTGTGCTGCCATGCCCAGATACATAGCAACAAACAGCACACAAGATCTTGGAGCAGAGTGAAAGCAGAGGTGACCTTTGCTCTGCTGGCTGCCAAGCCCAGGCTCCTGGGGACTGATGATAGCAATGTTCTCCAGAGATGAGGCTGTGCTGAGTGAGATAGCTCCTCCATGGTGCCTGGGGAGAGACAGGGGGCACGTACAGTCTCCATTTGATTTTTTTTGCCTGGAACTGCGAAATGGAAGTCTATGCTTAGGAAATGAGGTGCTGTCGATGGGTTTGTGTGATC
Organism: Trochalopteron elliotii; assembly: GCA_024734555.1. NCBI lineage: Eukaryota > Metazoa > Chordata > Aves > Passeriformes > Leiothrichidae > Trochalopteron > Trochalopteron elliotii. Next base: position 2,263,041 of record JANPWX010000437.1, on the reverse strand, counting down.
TTTCTTGACACCAGTTACTCCTGCAGTCATTTTCATCACTTACCAATTGTATTTTAACATAAAAGGCCTTTTGAAGTGCAATTGAAGTGTGGGGGAACAATGCAAGTGAGCATGTGCAGAAGTGAGTGATTACGCTCTGAGGGTAATTCAGCTCTGTGAGTGCCAGGCTGACCTGAAAGATTCTTTATGGGCAGTCCATGAGTGACTTGTGGTGTAGCCATTAACTGTTATCCATCTCCTGCTGGTCTTGTTCCTTTCTTAGCTAATGCCATCCTGGTAAATGTGGAGCACTACACTGGACAGCTGTATCCCTGCTTTTGTGAGCATGCCAGGGGGATTGCAGTGCCTGCTCTGCTGTCTCCAGTGTTTAGCCCAGGAACCCAGTTAGAGGTGACTACTGATGTCTGCTGAGTCTGATACTCAGATTAGCAAAAAACTAAAAGGTGGCATCTAAGTGACATCTGAACTTGCAACTGTGTGACTCCAGAGCCAAAAATTCTTCTTGTTCTCATCCAGTCAGAGGAAGAGGCTTTGTATTTAAATGTTGAATGTTAAATATTAAGGGCCTGATTTTTCATTGCATCGCACTCATTCCAGAATCTGTATTCAGACTGCATCTTTAAATATTAAATTTCTTCTGACAGGATGGAAGCTGATATGCAACCTCTGACACTGCTGTCTCTTATGTCACAGGTGATGACAATCGCCAGAAACAGTGACTAGCAGCAAGAGACTGCAATATCCACCTTAATTGCATTCTATATTTTCAGACATAATTTACAGTTTTAAAGTCTGGAAAAATGAGTATCCTGACATGAGCGTTCAGTATCCTGTAGCAAGCCACTGGGAACAGGAAATCTTTCCTTTCAAGATTCAATGAAAACAGTCCCTTACTGTGTGACAGAAACAAGCTGCACCAAACCTGCCAATGGTTTAGCATGTTTTTCTAAATTCAAACTGGGCTGTAGGCCTAAAGTTTGCAGTAGAGATTCAAACCCTGCAGGGAAACACCAGAGGCTCAGGCCTTTCTCCCAGCATCTGTCATGGTGCCAGGTAGGGAACCAAATGAGTAGCAAAAACACTCTCTGTACTAAAATAGCACAACAAATGGCTCCAGGGCACACAGAGAGGGGCCCATACACAGCATTAATTAGCTTAAAGCTAATTAGCAAAATATTGTTTAAAAAATCTTAAGTGGCACAATTGAGAACTGGATGAGGGTTTGAACTCAGGAATATTAAAACTCTTGTGCAGTAGCTGTGAATTTGATGCACTTTGGGAGGTTTCAGTGACAAGCAGACCAGTTTTGACTGGTAGAGAGGAATACCGTATAAAATAGAGTATGCTGTGGAATTAAAGGGTTTGAATAAAATGTAAGTTTTTCCAGTAAATTCTGACCTAGTCAAGACAGGGAGGAAACAGGCATTACCCTTGACTAGAATTCCATTAATTGCAGTGAACTTTTTTCTGAATGTAGCTGTGTTTTTTTAGATGGAAACTGTATCAAGTGAATAACTCATGTTTAAAATATTTTTATTATTCAAAAGTTTTGGACAAATTTATTAGATTAGATTTCAGCATATGGATCATGCATGAACTATTCTTAGTTTTACTTACTGCATTCAATATTTAGTATGATAACCTTGAGCTATATGATGTCTCCCATAAATCTTAAGTTTTAAAATATTCTCTCATTTTTCATTGTACTCCTGCTCTTGACCAGTTGAAAATGAAGAATATGTTTATCATACTTGGCTAAACACAAGAGTCTGTTTAGTCTTCTCTGTTTAGTCTGAGCACTAAATAGCAATTACATGTGCCGGAAATGAAACCAGGTTGAAAATCACAGAACGACCTAGGGAGGGATACATTTGTATGCCTTAAAATTGCCTAGGCAGCATGTAGAAGAACTTATTACCAATATAAATTATGTAAATGGAAATTCAATTATCGTGATTGTGTAGACATAAATAGTTAGTGTGTCCCTATCAATCACTGTGAAAGGTCTTTAAGAAGGAGACAGTACAAAAGTTTAAAGGTGAACACAAACAGTATCCAGTGGAGGATGCCTAATCTAGGTCCTGGAAGGCAGAGTAATGGGTGAACAGAGCCTTCTGCTTGGCCAGCCCTGCCCACAGCCTCTGGAACCCAGACAGTGGGTTGGCAGTGTTCCATTTGGGGGAGTTTGTTTGTTCCATGGGCTTGGCTGCCTTGGAGTCTGCTGTATCAGGTAGTGCTGGAACTTCTGGAATGCCATTTTCAATTAAAGTATGAATCAATGTCTCTTAACATAAAATAATGAATTTATGTAAAATTTAATGAAACAATCTTCTGGGCCACCATTATCAGCTGCTTTTCTCAAATGTTCTTATTGCCATAAGAGCAGTCACGTAACTTCAAACAAGGAATAGAAGTGGTAGCTGCTGTCCAGTGTTGATGGGTCTTCCTGAAAGCCCCTTAATTTACAGATTTTTGTTTTTCTGGGAAGTAGAGGAATTCCTCGTGGAGCAACTGTTTCCTTTCTATGCAAAATCTGGAAAGCTATGAGCTACTCAAGTGCTTTCATTTTGTTACATGCTATAAATGCTGAAAGGATGAGATTTGAAAAAGTATTTGCAGTGGAATATACCGAGAACCAGGATATTTAGACTCAAGACTTTTGTTTTGTTTCTGTTGCAATGTAGAGAGCAACTGTTATTTATACAATTTATGCGTAGGGTAACACTTGGATTTAAATTACCTTCATTATTTGTACATTGAGTTTTCAGTTTACACTTAATCCTAAAAATTCCAAATAAATATTTTTCTGTACAAGTGTTATTTATTTACACATGCGATTTATTAGGTCTTCTGTGATAATGGCAGAGAATTTTTTCACTATTTTGTAATTTTTAAGTAACATGTTTTAAAATATATGGGTTAGTAATTGTACCCAATTTTAACCCGTAGGCAACATTTTGGATAAATGAAATCCCCCAATGTGTTGTTCATGAAAACAGGCAAAGCATCTATCTAGTTCTATGACTGTCGGTCCCCTGTGACCTAAAACATTTTATAAAAAAGATACAGTGGAAAACAAATGCAAATATAAACAAAATAGTTGGCATTGAAAAAGGCTGGGTTTTGCTTTTCTCCAAAGACTGTAAAGCTCTTTACAAATAGAGCTGAAAATCTTGACCTCAAAGGATCTCTCCTTCAGAAGCAAAGCAGAGGTGTGTTTCCATTTGGAAAACATTGGATATATCTGTCAATTTACTGGAAAAAGTGAACAGATTGTGATGTTGATTCATGTCTGCTTCCAGAAACTTCCCAGATTGCTAGGAAAAAAGCTACTGGGCAAATCTGAAGTCTCATCCTTCTTTTTGAAGACCTTCAGTGGTCTGATCCCACTTGTTGTACTCAAGACCAAAACCATCTATCATTTAAAGACCTGAGATAAAGACAGGAGTTGGTGAATCTGCTCCTTCTGTAGAATTGTCTTTTACTTTTTGTAATAAGGTTCTTTCTGCTCATTCTCACCACCTCAAGTGTCAGAAAAGTGTTACCTTCTTTGCTCCGGAAAAATACATGTCTGGCACTATTTAAGCAAAAACTGGTGTTTAGGGGACTAGTAAGAGTATAGTTCTCCTTGGAACTTTGTCAATCCCCTGAACAAATGTGGGATTAATACCCTGCTAAATTATAAATGGCAAAATGGGATTGGTTGCACTTTAAGATATCCCATCAAGTTCATTTCAAACTGTGACTGGAGTAAACTTGAAAAGTGTATATATGGTCCTGCTCCAACTAGTAAGGGACTGACAAAGGAAGGAGATGCTGCCAAAGTCATCTCATGGGAATATCTTCATGTGGGACTCAGATGGAGGTGGGTGTCTTTGGCTAAAATTAAGTCAATTCCAAAGGTTAGGTTTAGGATTAAGAGAAGAGAAAGCCCAGTATTCCAGATGGGGCAGGACTGCAATAAATCTGCCAAAGGAGAGAACAGTCTGAAGAAAGACTTCTCCCTGCAGAAATTCATCATGTGAGGCAGAGATGGGGACCTTGGGCTGAGACCCAGCCTGTACCTTGATCCCTAAAATCAAGGATTATGTTTAGGATTGAGGATGGCAGAGAGACTAAGTTCTGGGATCATTTGGAGTGGGGATGCCAATAACACTGTCTGCTGAGAACTCCATATGGAACTAGACCTAACTTCATGTGGCTTGACCTAAGGTTTAGTTTATGCTAATGCTGAGGATTAGGGTTGTGAGCTGAGGAGATAGAAGGCTGAGGGCTGCAGGTAGACTCAGTCTGGCTGTAAATGGGTTGATAAAGGGGACAAGCTGCCAAAAAATTTTACCCTCTGGGAACTCCTTCATGCAGGACTATGTTGTGGAACTCAGGCACAGGCTGGGGTTGGCTGAGAGACCAAGTATAGAGCTGTAGGTGATGTGGGGATGGAAAGGTGCTGCCAAAGAAATAGGCAGTCTACAAGCAGACTTTTCCCTTTGGAAATTCTTCTTGTGGAGGAGGGTTGTGGGGCTTTCCATGTGGTTCAGTCAATGCTGGGGTTGCAGTTAGGGTTGGTACAGAGGCAGAGCCTAGAGCTGCAGTGGACTGGGACTGCAGAGGGGCTGTCAAAGGAAGGAGAGTTCTGGCGAAGGATTATTCCTGCAAGAACTTCATATGGGATTTTGTGTGGGTTTAACATCTAGAGTTCTGTTCCAACCTATATTATTTTGTGATTGTGTTGACTCTGGGAAACAATCTGAAATGAAAACCAAAAAAACTTGTGGCTTCAAGTTTCAACACCAGAAAATTCAGGATTATTCTCCCATGGTCTTCTCAACATGAAAGAGTCAGATGCAGCACTGCCTTGGCTACTCTCCAGTCTAGTTGGGAGGTAAATTGTAATCCTCCTCCTGGAATCCAGCCTTCACCGCCAGTGCCCCTGGCCCCTCTTCTCCTGAGAGATGAAGTCAGCCAAGAGGAACCACAAACCCTGCAAGAGACTGACATTCACAAACCAGCTCTCCCACTTCTCTACCTCAACATTACCCTCGTTTGCTCAATTTCCTTCTCATCCCAGACAACTGCAGGCTAGACAAGTCTTTGCTGTGGCCAACTGTTGAACTCCTTTGGGTGCAGAGAAGACAAAGAATATTTCCTGGCTCCAGCTTGAAAACAGCTGAGACTTCATCACACCAAAAATTCAGCTGTTGATGCTGAACATGTGATGCTTCCAGAGCATGTGGGAGAGAGTGCCTGGGAACTGGGAATGCCATGAATGGCTGAGCCACCCCTCCCTGGGAAGGTCCTTTGGGAGTCAGCTGACAGGTAGTTTTGTGGGGCCATTCAAGGAGTCAGTCTGGCCTGTCAGGCCTGTAAAACATTGATTTGTCAGCCAAATTTACTGCTGTCTTTCTGCAAGAATGCTATGTTAGCTCTTAGAAAACATCTTCTCTCATCAGTTTGTGTAAATCTGTATAAATCTGCTTTCTGTATAAATCAAGGGGTTTGTAGAGATAAGGTCTGGACCACAGAATAAAATACTGCATTTAAGTACTAAAATATTGCATTAAGTACTAAGTGCTAAATTTTTAAGTGTTGACCATTTCAAGAGCCAATTTAAACAAGACAGGATTAGGCTGAGCTGTTTACCTTCCTAACATTGCTCACTATAGCATAATAAATGATGGGGCTTAAGCCAAGGAAGGCGACTACAAGAATGTTTTGTTTAGACTACTACAATGGCCAATTCAACATCATGAGAGGAATGCAGGATATTAGGAGTGATCTGAACTAGCAGAGCTACCATTAAAGTGATGAGTTACTGAAATGTCTGAAGCCATGGAAGTTATGCTTCAGATTTGCCCAGAATCTCTATATAATTTAAAAGTTTTAGAACTGGGGAAGAGATTATCTTTGTCCCTATTTCTCTAATTTTTTATAACATTTGTTTTACATGGGTATTTACTTCAGTGTTTCTAGTTTTCCACTGGCTAAGTGCTTTTTGAGAAGCTTCATTCTCCATAAAACTCTTTCTGTAAAACAGCAGCAGAGCTTTCTTCTTTGTCCCTGGAGCTTCCAGCTCTCTAACATCTCTAGAGAGCTTTCATTATATTCTTTTCTTATTAGCAGCAGGACCAGCAACTTCAGAAGCACAGAGAACAAAGTAAATTTAGCTTATGAAAACGCTTGTATCCAATACAGTGCGAAAAATTCTCCAAGATTCATTTTGCTGCAGGCCTAAACAGGCTTGTGACTTGGGGAGGTGGGATGAGAAAAGGAGCAGCACCCTTTTGCTGCACGAAGAAGTGCACCCTTCTACCAGAACCTGCCTACGTCCTTTGTCATGTCAAAAGATCACTTTCATACTATGTTCAAGCTCTTTCTTACTCTTTGAAACGATTAATAACGATTGACAAAACTGAGTTTTCTTCCTATTTCTGATTTTTTTCCCCCTACTTTCAACTTCTTCTCTGACAGCAAGAATGTGTGAGGGGGGATGTGGAATTAGGACTATACAACTTAACTGAGGTTTGATAGAACTCTGGGTATTAAAACATTTAGAGCATTTGGTCATATATTGTATATATTGTAAATATATATTGTAAATAATGTATATTGTAAATATATATATTTTATATATAAAAATATATTGTCATATATTGTAAATAATCAAGCCTAGTTCAAATAATCTATGTCCAAAAGAGGAAGAAATTTGAAATACCGAGACAATTTGTACATGAGGATTTACCAAGACAAAGTATTAAGAAAGACTTTATTCTGATTACTGTAAAGTATAAACTTCTCCCAGGTTATGTCTTTATACTGTATGCATTCATCACTGTCTTTGCTAATTCTGGTTAATAATTGATGGTAGGTTTGGCTAAAATGAATATTAAAAGATTGCTTATTTACACAGAACAGTTTGGAAGACTGAGTAGTTCAGGTGTAATACTTAAAAATCTATTTCTTTAGAATATCACTGAGCATCTCAGCTAAATATACTGAGTTTGTTTTGGGGTTTTTTTGGGGGGGTGGGGGAATACCAGAGGCACTGAAAACTTTCAATGAGACTGAGATTCTGAAGAAAAAGGCCGGATCTTTAAAGATACTTGATACTTTCCATTAGTTTCTCTGATAATGTGGCCTGGAAAAATTATTGAAATTGAGCTATAAGGATAATCAAAAGTTTTATTCATTATGTCAAAATCTTCCTTTGAACTCTTTGGATGGGGGGGGGGGGGGGGGGAGTTACAGCAGCCATAGAAGAGAAAACCAGTAAATTCACAAATCTCTGGTGAAAAATCCACAATTAAGTTCTCATTGCATATTCTTATTGGTGATGCTGCAGGAGAGACCTGCCCAGTGGTAATTTTACTCTTTGATTCTTTCAGGATTTCTTGTAAAGTTTGTTTTCAATCATGACTACAAATGGAAAATAAAATAGTTATTGTGGTTAAAGATTTATTTAGAGGTTAAAAAGTTGGTCTAGTAATGTTTTAGGATTTTGGTAACATTTTCTCATGGTTCACTTTTTCACCACAGATGTAACCAGTTTATCCCTTTTATACTTCTCAGACTAAAACCTGAGCAAAAAACGAACAAAAGCAAAACAAAAAAACATGTTTATTGTACTGAACAGCACCTTTAAACAGTGCCACTGATTACTTATCACTTGTTAAGTGAAATAAACCTTTTCTTATGGTATGTTTTTTTTTATGTCCATGGAAACTATCAAACCATGAGGAGCTTCACTCCTGGCTGAAAGCTTTAACTTTACAAAGAGCCATTTTTTGCTTTTGTGAGGATGTGTGTTGATAGATATCTGAGAAGGTCATACAAGCAACATATTGGATATACATTTTTATGGTGTGTTAAATGTTTAAAAAATTGAACCAATTTGCTTAATGTTTGGAAGTATTGTTTAAAAGTCTGCTGTGATCTCTTTTTTGTGGCTAAATTCTAAATGTTTTGTTTTGGTTTTAGAAGGCTTTCTATATGGCATTAATTGTCATTCAACTTCCTGAAATGTTCCAGTGCTTATCTTCTGCACTCATGACAGAAATCTGACATTTCATACAAAGCTGGGCTAATAAGCAGCTTTTGAAATTATTAGACCAAGCAGGAACCACTGTAAGTGCTGAACAATTTGAGATGGTGACTCAAATCAGCTTGCCCTGAGCCCTTGGAAATAGAAAAGCACAGTGTTTCATCAGGCCTCCTAAGTTCTCTGTCCTTATCATAAATATTCATCTATTCTAAGGGACGTTGTTTGGAGTGCTTTTAAACCATGTTTAGTATTCTGATAAAAGATACTCAGATTAGGTTCTCACTGTGTTGTGCTGCTACTCTGTGAACCCATTGGAAGAGTGGGAGTCATTGCAAAGAAGAGTTCACAGTTTAAACAGGCAAGAATAAAACAAGAAGATGAAGAAGAGGGTACATGGAGGCAATAATTTGGTTGATCTCCATCAGATATAGCTGGGAATAGGATTCAGGCCAGGACTTGCTCTGATACAAGACCATGTGTTTCTGAACAATAAGAATGTGAAATTAAGAAGGAACAACACAGTTCTGTGAGACATCTTGACTTTAGTCTGAGTGAATGTAAATGGTTACTTATATTCAGCCTTTTCTTCTTTGTTTAAAGACTTTGTAGCATTACCCTAGGCTTTCTTTTTTTCTGCAACAGTGTAATAGCATAACACTGTGTGCAAAGCAGTCCTTTTATTCCTTTAGTGCTTGAAAGACAGTATAGTTGAAGGTATAGTTGGTGAAGCTTAGTCCTTTCTCCAAGCCTGAAGTCCCAATATGCTTTCTTTCCTGAAATTATTGTCCTAGTCCTTTAACCTTTTTGGTATCTGTTAAGGATGCTTGGCTAGCATAATTTATTTCTGGAAATAGTGAGGAGCCTGCCCTCATAGACTGGATTAATGTCTTTGCTACTTTAAAGAAAGAAATTTAAATTTGGTTGCATGTGTAGTATATTTGTATATAATGCAAAGAAAATATTATAGTCCTGTTTTCTCAGCCTGGTATATATATTTTGGTAGTCTTTCCTATCACTTAGGAATACTTCATCCTATAATAGCCGCCTCCCTCTGGACTGCAGCTGAGCTGAAATTGCTGGGACTGCTTCAGACTGAAATGGTAACTTTGCCCACTGAAGAATTTAAAACACATGAGAGGAGCTGCACCATTTAACTGAGCAAGAGTCTGGCCCAGAGTGTGCAGGAAGTTTTGATACCATGAAGGTGTCTAAATTTGTACATGTCCAGAGATCAGACATGTAGTAATTCTAGTCTTTCTCAGAAAGAGTGGAAGTATTTTAACTCCAAAAGAAAGTTCAAGTGTTGTGCAGGATCTTACACAATGTTGGTGATTCCAAGTTTGCAACCTAGGGTAGGGAACCAGTGCAAATAATGTATCCTACTCTGATCCTGCTGTTGATTCATACTCTGTTACAAGTCAGACACAAATATGGATTTTATTTCAGAATCAAGAAAATGGAACCAGGAAGGCATTGTTCAGAAAATAATCACAAACAAAGGGAGGCCTGACATATGCAGAAGAAAAACAGATTTTTGTTTGCATTAGTGGTTTCTTGAGTTGAGTGTGTTTCTTATGGCCAAGATACAGAAGACCTGGAAGTTCTTGCTATTTAAGTGCCAGTTCCTGAGGATGGCTGTAAGCTGCTGTAACTTGCACATCTAACTTCTAGAAAATTGATGTCTTTGTTCTCATAAATCAATGCAGGTTTTTATCTCTTGTACATCTTATCTTCTCTCTCTTCCTATCTTGTGGTTTTCTCATTTACTGCCCATGACTTTTGGAATTCGGCAGTTTTTTTTAGTGTCTCACACTAATATAAATAGAGGTTTTAGTGGATTCCTGATTCTACTGGAACTGCATCTGGTTTTCTGCTGTGCTTACATACTTTGTTACCTGAGTACTAGTGCATGTCTATCCCAATCAATGGTCTTACAGAAGTATCAAGACCTTTACCTCTCCTCGTTGAAGTCTACAGTTTGTCTTTTTTTGTTTGTCGTCTGGTTTCAAACTTCAGTTTGTTGAAGAGGACTTTTATTTCAAATGAAAGAGGATGCTCCTGGGTATGAATTTGACTGTGAGAGCTGTGGTGTTTGTGGGAGGAATTTTATAAATCTGGATGGAAACGTGAGATTTGGCAGCTCTTTAGAGATCCAGAAAGGATCCCTAAAGTAAAGAACCAAATGCTAGGTAGCTGTGTCTCTACTCCCTCTGCTTTTCTTTTGCTTTTTTGAAACTGTCTAGACTTACTGGAAAAAACTTTCATGGGGTAAATAAACTGTAAGTTCAGTGAACTATGGTGAGAAATTAATTTGGAATACATCAGTAGAAATGCTGGTGTATTTGCATGAGAAACCTGGCTGTGAGAGTTAGTAATTTAATAAGTAAATCATCATGTTACCATGTGGTTTGCATCAATCTAACCAATGTAGCACAAATTTGAAAGCCTCTAGTTTAGTTGTTGATAAATTATAAATCAATTGTTGGTAGATGTCATTGTGAAAGTAGTTGTTACAGAATTAAGAAAATCAATAATGGTTTATGCTACTCACAGGATAAAGGGTTGCCTTTCCTGAATCAATTACTGAATGGCATTTGCTATTCTCATGTATGGAAGTATTTTAAAATACAAATGCTTAATACAACAAAAATCTTTATGTCCAATTGCCATATTTACTTCATGAAAGAGAAGAGAGCTGGAAAATTGCATAAGCTAGAGCTGGTTTCTGTATTCATGGGGATACTTTCATTGATGCCAGATATTGATTGGATAATAGAAAGCAGAATTCTTCCTGCAGCCCTGAGGGATCCCTGGGACTTCTTTGTTTTGTTTTAGGCTTGTTTCCTTTCACATCAGTCATGAACATGGACGTTGAACCTTTTATTGTCTCCTCTTCCTTGCATCCTACCTCATGGTCCAGAAGTGGCTGGCTGCTTTTCTACCATCCACTCACATTGTTCTTTGCCTGTAGTGGTTCTTTGGGTTTATGCTTTTAGATACTGACTAGAAATTGATCCATTATTGATTTCAGGAAACTGTGCTTTTGCAGCATGGTGTACCCCTTGACATAGGAGAAAAAAGAATGCACTGCAGGAAAAAAAGGTGTTTGGAGGAACAAATCAGAAGGTATTCTAGGATAGGATGAAAATGCTGAAGATTGTAAGTCCTCATGAATATGTAATCTCATGAAGCACATGAAATTACACCAAACATTTCCAATTGTGAGAACACAATAAATGTGCTGCTTTTTTTTTTTGTCCTCATGTAAGAATGAGTTGATATTGCTGTGATGAAAAAAAAGAAAAAAACCAGATAAAGGTGGTGTAATGTGACTTCTGCCAGGCACTGGAATCATGGGGTAACAAATTGTTTCTGCATGATACTGTGGTTTATACCTTTAAAATTTCCATTAAAATGGATTATCAGTTTGCCATGACCACTGTGGTTTTTCTAACTCATTCTTACTGAGTGAAAAATCTGCTCATAAATTTCTGAGAGATTTTTGCCTGACACTTTCTATCCCTGACATCAGCTACAATGTCCAGTCTTCAGAAACCTTAGGTAAATAACATTCAGCTGTTTTGAAGGCAAAATTTGAGGCAAAGTTAGTTTTTGTGTACTTCTAGTGACACTTTTGTGCTTTTGTAACTCGCACAGCTGCTGTCATAAATCTTGAAGTACGATTGTTTCATCACTCTCAAACTGGAGTGAAAAACAAGCTGAAATTCAGAAATGTGGGTTTGTTATTTCAAAAGCTGGCATTTGCCAATGCACAATAAAATGTCCTTTCTTTTTTTTCTTTCTGGTTAACAGAATAATTTAAGGTCTTACACATCAACAAATACTGTAGTAATTAAGACCATCTGAGGTATACAGGCAAATTCAACCAGTGTTTCCTCAAGACTTTATTTCAACATTCTTTAACTTAGGGTGTGCTTTAACTTAGGGGGTATATTGATTGAAAATGTGTCATTCAAAGTACAGTTTATTTTAAAATTCACATGCTTGATTTTTTTGTTTTTAGCCAAAGATCATTTTTAAGTGTTATAACTCAAGAAAACCAAATGCAATTATAGGGGTTAGTGCTGTGACACTGAAGTATAGTGTACATATTCAGAAATAATGTGTGTTCTGTTTATCATAATTCACTTCTGCAATTAAGATAAACAAATAGGTGCTGGGCTGTTTAAAGTGATTCTACAAATCTATTTCAGAATTTTATTGAGATTATTTTCCAGAGTGTATATATACAAGTGTATCTTAATTTGAAAAGAGATAGATAACTATATGGAGCAATTAGCCTCTTTTGCACTTTCATTGTTTTGTTTGTGGTAACATGAAGTTTAATTGGTGTATCTGCCTCTTTGTTTAACCTTATGGCTTTTCTTGGTCATGTGTATCTTACCATTATCAGCAGAGGATTTTTTCTAAAACTAAAATAATCAGAAAAGAGCCCAAGCATATACTTTACCAAAAAAAAAGTTCTCTTATCTTTCACTATAGATAAAATTTAAATTGGTTATGTGTTCTTAGGTTTTATTTCTCAAATAGTTCATGAGCATGAAGATACTTTGTGTGGATCATGGATTTTTTTTAAAAGTTAGAGAACATAGTTTTTAAAACTACTTTTTTTGCAAGATGCAGCTAACAGCTGTACACTCTGGAACCAAGTCTATCAGAAAAATGTTGTGCCATCCACCACTATATACATTTTTATATATCCATTTTCACTAACAAATCTGAGCCTTAGCTGCTTTAAATACTTATAAAAAAGGTATGGAGTTTGGTAATACTAGTTTTCCTCTTTTCCATGTGGAATGGAGGCATTATAATATTTGGAATCCCCCTTGAGTCCATGGTTTGACACTGCTTGACATTAATGTTTTGTTTCAGTGCAGTATGATTATAAAACTGAAGCCAAGACCAGTAATAACATCTGTCCAGACCTCTTTTAAAAATCAACTATATTTGCGATTATTTTTCTTGCATAAAAACGTTTTAAAATAATTTTGCTTCCCTGTCTTCCGTGGCACTCTGTATACATGCCCATGATACGTGTCAGTCTTCTGCTGTGTGAAAAAAATTAAAATCTAAGATCAGATGGTGCATAAGAAGGGAATTTCTCCCTTTTTGTTTACCACTATCACTAGGAAAGACAATAACATTATGGGGACAGCTGCACGAACAGCTGACAAACAGGATGGCATTGATCACTCTCTTAGGTTTGGGAATACTGTGGGTAAGAATATATTCTCACCATCAGCCAGCCTTGATTCAAAGCATTCTAGCTAAATATCAATGGGTTATCTGTCCTTGTAAGGACATTGTAACAGCCTCACCCATGGCGTTGATTCCTGCTTTGGTAGTTCCATTTAGGATCATGGTACTTTTATTTAAAGATTTATTTTTCTATTCTTGTTTAAATGTGATTCATGTAAATTAATATTTAAATATGATTCATGTACACATGAAAGCTGAACTAACCAGTGCTGGTAGTCCACTCTTCACTGGTGCAACAGAGCCTGAACAAGACTGATCCTTTATCCAAACCTATTGTACTCCTGCTTAGAATTTCCTAGAAAAGATGGATGCGAAATTCATTCATTTAAGAAAAAAAGGGGTGCATAAAATTTGTCCATGTCAAAACAAGGCCCCTGCTGAGCAGTGGCATTAAAGTGCAGTGTTTACTTCATTTTACATTGCTAACTTTATTTGAAATGTTTTTGTCAATTTTATTTTTACTGTATTGGAGGGATAATTTACGAGTCTTCAAAATTTTCTTTATAGTTTTTTGTGTTACCACCAATTGTTTCTTCACTTTTGGGGGCTTCACTCAAAATCTGTACTAATAGAGACATGCGAATAGTTTCTAGCCCTCAGTGAAAGAAATTGCAAAATAGCACATGCTCCATACCTGCCTGACACCTATCTCAGTTTGAACAAGGAGAGGGCAACAGCTGCTGGTGGCCACGAGTTAAAACTCTCTCATGGCTTGGTTGCTGGTTTTTTTACAAGGCATAAGCTATTTCTCATACTTCCTTTCATCCTTCTCTTGCAGACTGAGCTGTGTGTATGTCAAATGATGCTCTTGGCCTCGTGTCTGAGAAATCTGCTGCTCCTGATGTAGTTTCCCCAAGGAGCTGCAACTGTTTGTGCTTGTCCTTTGGCAGCCCACGATCAGAATATTTTAATTCCCTCCTAACAGCTTTAAAATGGGGCTGACTAGAGATGTCCTTTGCCTTTGCTTGGCTTCCTTCTCCTGGAAGAGAGTCTGGGTATTTTTGAGGTGCACTGGAAATGACTTCCCAGTCCTGCGGAGCTCATTGCTATGGGCTATCCAGAGATGAATTTGAATATAGAAATTCTCATTTGGATATGTTATTGAGAATTTAAAAATAAAAGAATAATTAGTCTCTTCTTTAATAATGCTATATTAGTTTGAATCTGGTCAGGGAGTCTTGGCAGATAAGCCAAGGTGTATGAAGCACAAGCAACCCTGTCAGAATTTCCTGCCTGGATATTTGTATCCAGTGATTATACAAATTAGACTACTATCACTGTTCAGAGACTGGCAATTTTTACTCAATGGGAGAAAACCAAGAATGTTATTTAGAATGACTATGACAGTTCTCCTCCTTGCCTAGTAAACCTTCATTTGAGAGACAGCATCAACGTCGCTATTACCTGCCCTGTTTGCAAGTCAAACAAATCTGACAGGAGAATTCATTATAATTGGCAGTCAGTTTATTAGTTTAGAGTTTTCTTAGGGATTATTTTTTTATCATTATTTAATAGGGCTGTTATGATAAAGTTCTATGGTTGAGAAGGCTGTTTTGTCATTCAGGAAAAATTTCAAAAGTTACAGGCTGCAGCAGGGGTGGAAAGGTCTTTATTATACTGTTTCTGTCTAGCCACACTTGAAAATGAGACATATTTGCTCACAGACTGGAGTTTATCAGGCAGAAAGAGTAATTAAATTTGAATTGTGTCTGCCAACTACCTTGAAATGAAGAGAAGTAAATGTACATTGCTCCAAGGAGAAAGAAGGAAATGATTAGTTGTAATTATACTCAGTGTCCAAAAGAATTGCTTTACACCCCTTGCTTGCATCTTCTGCTAAGTGAAGGGAAAACTAAAAGATCTCTAATCCTTCTCTTAATGTCTAAAATTTCTTGTGTTCAGGATTCCCGTTGGGGGTTAGAAGAATAAACCAGATACTATTGAACCACAATATTTTAAGGATTGACAGAAGGACTGTTAGGATGAGGAATTGGTTGGATTGTTGCATCCAGAGGGACAACTGCTCACAGTCCTGATCAGGGACATCAGTGACAAGTGCTGTCCCTCAGGGGTCCATAATGGACCCAGGGCTACTTAATGTCTTCATTAATGACATAGGAAGAGGAGTTGAGTGCAGTCTCAGCAAATTTCCTATGAAGGCCGGCTCAGAGAAATGGGATTGTCAGCCTGGAGAAAGGGAGTGGCCTTTCAGTACTTAAAGAGGCCTTATAAGAAAAATGGAGAGAACCATTTAGTGGGGCCTGTTGCAGCAGGACAAAGGGGAATTTTTTTTTTAAATAAAGATTTAGACTAGATATAAGAGACTTTTTTTTTATAATGGGTGAAATACTGGCACCTGTTGCCTAGAGGGATTGCAGATGCTCCATCCCTGGAAACATTAAAGGTCAGGTCGGATGGGGTTCTAAACAACCATATCTGGTTGAAGATGTCCCTGCTCATTGCAGAGGTTTGTATTACACAACCTTTAAAAGTTGTGTAATACAAATCTTTGCGTCCCTTCCAACCCAAACCACTCTATTGTGATTATATGGGCTCTCAATAACTGAATGCAATCAGTGAGACTCAGTTAAAAATACACTTGCAACAAACTTGCTGATTTCATTTTAATTTAGAAAGTGTTTAACAAGAGGACATCACAAAAGGTTTGCATTGAAACCTTGGCTTGTAGTTTAATCTTGAAGTCCCTGTATGAATCATTTGTAGAATGCCACACAGCACAAAGTAGGTGGTCCTTTGAGGAAAAAAAAAGATAAAATACTTTACTGTTAAAACTTGGTTTAGATGAAGCTGGCAAAGATGGCTGTCATTGAAGTTATGTAATACATTCCTTTATGAGACCTTTTCTATGCTAGTCCATAATCTGAGAAGCATGGACCTGATTTCACCATGGCTACCATCAGTCTCAGGCTGATTTTCTGGGGAAAGTGTCAGTAGCCAATGAAGAAATTAAAGGCAAAACAGAGTCTACACAATGGTTCAATAAAAATCTTCTAACCACCTCTTTCAGGTGATTAGAGAAGCTGCAGAGCCTGGAGTCAGAAATCTGTGTAAATCTGACTATCACCATCCCCTCTGAGAATCTCCTGTGTAGTCTCTATGAGAGTTTGGCAGCAACAGTCCCTGAAGATTTCATCTGTGCTGGCCATACTCTGGAGCCGAGGGAATCTGGGCTGAGTAGGAGTTTTCTTTATATTTGACATCCAAACCTCCCTGTGGCTCCTGTGGTTTATCTGTCCTCCCTTAGTAGCATCTTTGTGGCTCTACTTTCTTCTTGCTGGACCACACATCACCGATGTTAAGAAAGGCAGACGAGGGATCAGTGAAGCTGAATATTCATGGTACTTGATATCAGGTTTTACTTACAGTGATGCAAGGATGTAGGGGTCTGGAGTTTTTTGGAGGTAAAACCAGCAGGATTTGGAAATGATACCAATGTGGGATTTGGAGGAAAGAAGCAAGAAAAAAGCAACCATAAAGCTTAAAGGCAAAAGTGAATTTTTAAGTGACTTTGTGATGAGAGTGAAGAGGATGGGCTGGATTAATTTTGAGTTTGAAGGTGTGGTGTCACAACAGAGCAAAAGCATGGAAGAGCACAATTAAAAGGGGACAATTAGAGCTTGAAAGAAGGAAAAAAATTTAAGTCATTGATGTTTACAAGATGAAGGTAAAGACACTCTTGTCAGATTGTTGGCCTTTCAGCCCCAGAGACAAGGCACTATACTGAACCCCGTTTTAAAGAGATTGCTGTGCTTTGTACAAATGCTTGGCTAGATAAAATAAGCAGCTTGCAGACCTGTGGGATTCATTGTCAAAAACTGTGTACCTTTTCTTTCCACAACACAGATTTAAAGGGGAACTGAACAGGTAGTTGGAAGAGATACCTATTGGGGTAACTGACAAGGAAAAGCTTGGAAAATGCCCTAAATGGTTCTGCTTGGAGGCTGAGAGGTTATACTAGGTGAAGTGGACTCTTGATCTGCCCTTCATATACTCTTAGGGTGTCATTTTTTTGGAGGCCATGTTACTCTTCGGAGTCCACTGTGACTCTGGAACATGTGTGAAGGTGTATTCTAACTTGATATTATTAATGTCATCAACACCATAATTTTTTTAATTTTTATTTTTATTAAAATTATTTACTACTACTACTATTTCTTCTGCTTCTTTTGCTATTCTTATCCTACTCCTAAATCCTATCCTTATTTACTGCTACCATTTTTTCATCTTCTTTATTGCCTACCTCTAATTCCTATTCTAATTCTATTTATTTTGTGTTCCTTTTGGCAGGTTTTGTGGAATTTTTGGTATGAGGGGTTTTTGTGGCTTTTGTTTGTTTTTTGTTGGATTTGTTGTGGTCCTACCATGTGCAGCGGGGTCCTGGTCCACGCTAATCCTGGGGCTGTGGGGCACAGCAGGAGAAGCAGAACAGGCCCTGCAGCGCCCGCCGGAGCCGGGACAGATGTTTCTTGCAGGGGCCCCACTGCTGGCTGAGCGTGTCAGCCTCTGGCTCCTGCTCCTGGAAGGAGGCCAGGGCTTCCATGTGGGAAGGCGAGACACAGAGCAGCCCCCAGGGGCATGGCTCAGGTGTCCCATCCTCAACCCAAGCCTCGTGGGGCACAGGTACAAGGAACCCGCCTCCGGCCAATCCTGTCAGTCTTTGCTCTTGGTCTTTGTCTTCATAGAGCTCGAGGATGCTGATTTCACCCCACTCATCCTCCTCATGTAACAAGGCCTTGTCCGTGATGTTCTCTTCCCAGTTGTGCAGCATGAGGTCTTGGGCACTGTCACTCTCCCAGATTGACTACATGGAGGATCTCCTTCCATTCCCTCTCGATGCCTTCTGGGCAATAGTGTCTTGCTCTTGAGAAAGCTCCTCCCCAATGGACTCTTCCCAATCTGACACTTCCTGGAAACTGCCAAAAGCTCTGTGGGAGAGCTCATGCTTGCTATAATCTTCCCAGACAGAAAGACTGTGGGAGCTAATGACTTGTCTTTGGGAAAAGCTTTGCTCTGGGCATACTTTCCAGTCAGAAGCTTCTTCATAGCTCCCAACATCATAGTGGGACAGCTCTTCATCAATGTATTTATCCCAATCAGAGAGCATGTTATAGAGATCGGCTTCTTCTGGGGACAGCTCCTGCTCAATGCAGGCTTCTTCCCCTTGGGGCCCTTCCTCATAGTTACCACCATCTCCAGGGTCCAGCATCTCCAGATTCACTTTCTCCTCCTCCATCTCTGATCTCCTGCAACGCAGAAGGGGATCCCAGGAGCTGCTTCCTTCTGAGCAAGTGGCTCTCCTGGGACTGGGCAACTCAGGGCCCCATGCCCCTTATATACCCCTGAGAGGGCGTGACTCCGCCATGTCACAAGGGCCCTGGGCCCCACAGTGTTCCACATCACCCAGGGCCCTGACAGAACGCTGCTGTGTCACCAAGGGCCACACCCGGCACCCCTTCAGCAGCCCAAGGCACTGGAAGTGGCACGGAGCAGCCCCCAGAGTGGTGGGCCTCTGGCCCCTTGTCATCATCTGCTTATTAAAATGATCAGAAATGCCTCTGCCCAAATTAGGGTGCAAATGGGACTGTATGCCAAGGTCAATAGTATAGACTTAGTTTAACAAGAAAAGAGAGACACAGAGAGAAACAGTTAAGAGATGAGGGAAGAAAAGGAGAGTGACAGAGACAGATTAAGTAGAAAATCTCCCCAGTCAGTGGATCCCAAAGGTGTCCCGTGGTTGCTCTCCATCAGCTCTTGGTGCTGAGGGTCCCCCGCACACACGGAGTTCAGGGGGCTGACGCACACTTGGGCCGGGTGGGAAGGCCCAGGTCCCTCCCCTGGTGGGGACAAGTTTGGCAGAGTCTCCTGCAGCAGAGTCTGGATCTGTGTCAGCCCTTTGCCTCACGAGCAGTGCTCTGCTGCAAGGCCTCAGCAATGAGTCTGGGCAGTGCTTTGGGGCTCTATGATGGGTTTATGGCACCTCCTCAGCTGCCCCTCACGGGAATGTCCCATGGATGTGGCCTTCCTGGGGTGGGGATTTTGCAGCAGAGCCAGTTTGTGTGAGGGAGGATGGATGTCCATCCCGGAGGTTACAGCACAGCTAGAGGTTACAGCAGAGCCCCAGAACTCTCCTCCTCCCTTCCTGGTTGTGGGCAGTGTGTGCAAACGTGGCCTGAGCAGATGAGCCTGTGGGCTATGGCCTCCTGTGCCCAAGCCTGGTTTTATTGTTTCATATTCATTCTTTATGCTTGTGAGCATTTTTTTTGTCAAATCAATAGTTTTTTCCACTTTTGTCCAAGGAAGTTCTTTTCCTGGACCGGCTGGGGGGAGGGGCTGTTTGGGTTTGCCAACCAGAGGAACCCCATTCACAGGTTTGCTCCCAAATTTGCCCTAAACCAGGACAGAGGGAAGACTCAGAGAGAGAGAAAGAGTGTAAGAAAATCAGATGGAACTAGATGATTTTTGAGATCCTTCCCAACCCAAACTACTCTGTGACTTTGTTCTTGCACAGCATCAGTGCTCAGGAGCTTTAGGGAGGAAAGGAGAAGGCCATTTCAAAGTTTCCCAAGCTGCAGATAGAGCTCAGCTGAGATATTTAATAGGGTTGAAAGGACTTCTAGGGAGCTGTTTGCTGACCCCTGGGTTACCTTCCTGTACTGTCTTGCACCTCTCTGATGCACTTATTTGCTGAGTACAACAAGTTGGATTGCTTATTTATTCCTCTATATAATCTTCCATGTAGCATAGAAATCACCTCCATCATATTATCTTACAAGTGATGCTCCCAAAATATACATTAACTCTTTGATTTTGCAAGATAAGTTTTCTCTTTGAAAATTAAAGTGTTTTTCCTGCTATTCCACTGACTCAGAACAAAATAATGTGTATTGTTTAGATGTAATTAGTTGCAATAAATTATGGAAAAATAGCACAGTTTGCAGATTTGTTTTGTAAAAAGACTGTTGTGATTTGATGCTTGATGGTAGTACTAATAGTTTGGAAATAATTTTTATTTATTCCCTCTTTTTTTAACTTTTGTATCTCACTCAAAAATTATTTTTATATTTATAATTGTTTGTTATGGTCTTACTTTTTGGCAATGTGGTAGTAGGGAGAAAGAGATCAACAGCAGGGCAAGAATAGGTTGCTCCTCCAGCTCCCTCTTTCCTTCCAAAGACAAAGGCAGGAGACAGGTAAAGAACTGACCTGGTGCTACAAATTGTCAGTGATGGCTCAGAGAAGAAGCTGTTGCAGTAGTTAGCCCAGCAAAACACAGATGAAATTCAGCCAAACGCAGGTTGCTAGTGGTCCTAGAATTAATAAAGCTTTTGCTTTCACTACTTTTGGTCACCTCAAGTTAAATCACTGATATAAAATATGCTTTCCTAATAGTTACCATCACTCTGGCCAAAAATCAATTAGAACTTATCCCAGGTTCTGGTGAAACATTTCTCTCACAACTACAACAGGTGTTCTGTATGTTACTTGTCTCCAAAATTAGGCTTAGGATAAATCAGAATTTAACCAGACTAGTGGTAACTCTTAATTAAAATGTATGTGGCATATTTAAGAAAGGAATACCTGAAAGTAAATTT
Organism: Trochalopteron elliotii; assembly: GCA_024734555.1. Taxonomy (NCBI): domain Eukaryota; kingdom Metazoa; phylum Chordata; class Aves; order Passeriformes; family Leiothrichidae; genus Trochalopteron; species Trochalopteron elliotii. Next base: position 2,242,110 of record JANPWX010000437.1, on the reverse strand, counting down.
GGTAAGGAGTTCTATTTAGGTCTTAGTGTCTGAAAAGAAAAAAAGTTCATTTCTCTCTTTTAATTAAAAGTTTTATTGTGTCATTTGTAAACTGAAAATTGTTTCCAATTTTAATTTAGATCTCAACTATTTGCTTACGTACCTGCAATTCAGAATGCTATTTGAAGTGGAATTGTTATGATTGATTTTCAAATTGTTATGAAGGGAGAAATTATAAGGGATGTGTTCAATTAAACTTCCATTATTTTTTCTTAGCTGAAATTTGAAACAGGAGATAGCCCCAGAAAATATTTTACCCTGGATTCCTTTTGGCTGTGAACTACAGATGAACCAGAATTCATGGTGACTTGTGGAACAAAACATTCACAAGAAGTTTAGTTATTTTCTCCACTTTCACTTATTTAGATTATGTCTGAGAAATTAATTCCTCAGCGATAACAGTCCATGTAATTTTATTCAAAATATGCAATTTCTAGGCCAGCAGCATAAGCACAATAAGTATTTTACAGCTTTCAGTTTAAAGGCTATTGAAGTATAAACAAGTATTTCAAAGAAAATCCATCTGGCAAACATTAAACTCTCCAAGCAAAGGTTTTCCTAGATGGCAATTTCTTAATGTCCCCTCAACCCCTTTCTACTTTTCCCTGCTGAGAACAATTTGATTTACTTTCAGATTCTTCCTCGTGCTCCTGCCTTCCCCAGCTCAGCTGAAGCCACTGCCTTGGAGGTAACTGCTGTCACCTGGACTCAGGATGCACCATGGGAAAAGCATTTAATTCCTTCCCTCCCTTCCTGCAAGGACAGAAGCAACAAGGTGCAACCTCTTTCTTCAGCCATCTGATTTTTCTCTATGGTATGTAATTCATATTTATAATGGGGGGGTGGGGTGGAATTGTTTTTGATGTGTTTCTGAAAATCTGTGTTTAATTCTTCAATTTCTTGGTCTTTTCTGCCTGTGCTTGTTTTGGTGGGCAACGTATTGAAAGGGAATAGAAATTTTACTGAGTATTTTACTGAGTATTTTTACTGAGTGTACTGAGTATAAATTTTACTTGGGTACTGCCCAAGTACCACCATGTTGTTGGCCTCCAGGAAAAAAACAATGTCATTTTACTTTATACTACTTGGTTGATTTTAGTGCTGGTGTGTTTAAAAGTGTCCTTGAAATTAGACATAGGAGTCCTGAGCTTTCTGGATGGTAGAAAGTAAAGGGATAATGTTCAGTGCTCTAAAAAATGTCAGTCTTTTCCTAGAACCTGAGAATTTAGAATACAGGAATCTCATTTTCAGTGGTGTTTCTAGATGGAGTAAGAAACTCACTATTTTGAATTGAAAAGGAGAGAAAAGAGGCTATACAGCCTGAGAGAGAGGAGTAGTATTAGAAAAATAAATTTAGAGTGGATTTTCTTTCAAGCCTTTCTAAGTGAATTTTCTCATACATGCAAATAAAGAAATGTATTTGTGTTGGATGATGATGGAGGGGTTTATAACAGCACTGTTTCTGCAACTGATTTTCCATCAGAAGCATGGAGGTGTGTTGTGTTAATTGGTAGTTTAGTGCTTGGAGGACAAAAATTAATTTGCTCTTTAAGTGCTGGTTTTCGTGTATACCGAGTTTGGATTTGCTCTGTGTAAATGGACACACTCGTGTTTTTCATATGTCAGCTCTAGCCTTCATCATCTTACAAATATGTTTGAAAATGTTGCTAAGTTTCATGCAATTGGAAAGAACAAAGCATTAAGGATAATAATTTCATGCTTTGTACAGAATAAACAAAAAATCCCAGAACTTTCCAGGCAAGGGAAGGGAGTGTGTCAAATTAATCTATAAAAGTCAGACAAAAGGAGCTTGCTTGGAAAAGAAATGCAGAATGGTTTTAATTAACATTTTGCTTCAGGTCATGCCATGTTCTTTCAATTAGGACTGTGGTGTAAGAAAGACTGTCTCGTCCTTAAATGCCTTTACTTTTTTAAGGGGAAAAACTTGGTCATTTTCCAGATATGGAGGAATGGGATACTTCCAGTTATCTTTAGTTTGGGGCAAGTATAGATTGTGGTTCTTTTTCAGTTTTGAATATAATTGAGAAGAGTTGGGATCGAGCATGTTTAAGTGTCATTCTTTCTAAACTCTTCGTTTTTTTTCTTTGAGTTCAGCTCTTTCTTCAAAATATTTTTCCATTGCGAAACTGACATAAATAATTTCCCTTCATGCTGTAGTCACTGTTTTTGTCTAATGCTCCATGCATCTATTAAATAGTTTTTCTGCAGCATTTAGCTACAATGGGAATAGGTTTGTGTGTGTTGTCATGCAGTGTTATGTGTAAAAGCATCTGCATGTTAGAGTTTTAGGCTTTGTAAAGGCAACGCTCCTTTTTCATTATAGTACTCCTTTTTGTAACAATCATGTGTTTCCTCTGTCTTTGCATGTGCCCTGCAATGGGCCCCTTATGTTTGCAATCTCTTAGTTCTGCCTGGAATGAAGTACTTAGGTAAACAGGATGGTTTGCTGAGGGAAGAGTCTTGTGCTAATTTCCCATTTCCCAGGGTATATGCCACTTCCAGTTTATACACCCAGAATGAGCACCACAGTTCACATCATGCCTGATGAAACCAAAGCTAAACAAGCAAGGAGGATAAACTGATGTGTTTCTGTATCTAAAGCAGACTGATAAAAGAACTGTGGTAATATAATTGTCAATATTTCCCATGTCAAACACTGTTAACAAAAGATGCCCCACACTGCCAACCATTGGGCAGTGCCATCCATTGTTTTAAGTAGTAAGACCCATTTTTGGGGAAAATACCATCTACATCAGGATAATGTTACATGAGTTCAGTCATGAGGTCATGTAAATATCAACCTAGGTCTTTAATTATGTAAGGTGCAATTAATAGTCATGCCTTGCTTTGCACAGAACTTTGCACTAATGGAATAGCAGAGATGTTACTACAATTATACTATAAACTGTGGATTAGCAGGAGTGTGGGGTATTTTTATTACTACTTGGTTTGCAAACCAAGTCCTCAAATGTTCAGAAATCCCAAAATCAGAATTGCCCTTGCTATATAATAGGGCCGCTTTATACAGTCCTACTCTCCTTATGAAACAAACATGTTGCAGAGAAAATGTATGCATGGTCCTCTAATCGGAAAGGATCACAGCATCTTGATATAATGACATATAGGTAACTGTAAATCTACCCATACCTGGTTTAACCCACTTGGCATTGAAAAATGCTTTTAGAAATTCTTAGAGCTACTTTTTGTTTTAGAATAGGGAAAAAAAAAAAAGGAAAAAGAACTTTCTTGGCATTCTTGAGGACAGCATGCTGCAGCTGCTACCCCAAAAGTGGTGTGAGTTAAACTCCTTCCCATGGTTAGGGCCATCATTTTCTCTTGAGATATTACCAGTATTTTTTTGTGGAATGAATGTGGGAGGGGAAAGTTTTTTGGGCACATCATTCACTTCCAAAAAGAGGGACTTCTGTATATCCTTTACAGACAATTTCAAATGTTTAATGAAAATCATGTTGGACATTCTCAGGCAAAGGTCAGAGGAAATTTTAAGACTGAAAAATTTAGCTTAAGTTGACTGTACTATGAGATCCTGAAATAAGTGGAAAAAAGGAAATAGTAGGGTTATACAATAGAATGCATTTTTGAATGCACTGGTTTGGGGTTTGGTGCTGGCCAAAAGCTTGCTAAATACTTTAAGTTATTAACAATAGAAAGTGAAGAAAGTTTGGGTTTGGTGGAAAGGATATTATATACAAGAATATAAACAATGTTAGCTCTTGCAGCTAATCAGCATCAACATCTGACGTAATCTAATAGGCATGTCCTAATACTTCACATTGTTATATTTACAGACCAACATACTTAGAAATTCCAAAAAACCTGAACTCTTTTGCCCTGTCTGGAGATGCTCCCGTTATTCACAGTATTGAACAGGAATGGTCAGAGCCTACTCAATAGTTGTGTAGCTGTGTTCCCTTCAGCTGTGTTTATTTCATTTGAATAGCAATGGACACAATTACTATGTTGTTATTCTCTGAGTACTTAGCCATTTACAGGCATTTGAACTTCTAAGCTGGATCCTATTTCTCTTTTACCATTCAGCTATAGAGTACTCTACTTCATTGTGAATGAGACTCCAAGATGAAATCAATTTGTTGAAAGTATTTTGTACTTTCTAGCTGTTAGGAAATGCAACATATTTTTGGTGTCATATTTTAGCTCAGAGGCTGAGACAAGTGTATTGAATTAATTCCAAAAATGAGGATGATTATTAACGATGCACAGTGTCGTGGCTTCAAATCTGTAGGGATTTGCTTCCAGCTTGCAGATGCCTTGCAATCCATTGCATGCCTGAGTTTTTCAGTGCTGGAGGAGATACCATTAGGTGCACAAAGCTTTGAATATTATGTGTGCTTTTCTAAACAGTCTGAGTACATGTGAGTCCCTGTGTCTCTAGGGGGGAACCTGTCAGAATCCCTTTAACCCTTCTATTAAGAAACACCTGGGTGATGGCAATTGCATGTGGATCTCTGGCATTTTTGTGGCTGGAAAAGGAGAAGGAAAAGGAGAAGGTAGAAGACAAGTGTGTGGTTAACTGCAGACCCAAACACAGGCAGTGGGAGCTGCAGGGTCCCATTGGGAGAGGGGTGAGGAGAGCTGCCAAGGGCGTGCTTCCCTGGTGCCCTGCAGAAGCCTCAAGATCCACCCCAAAGGGTGGGAGACAGCAGAGTTAAAATTGCTGGGAAGAGGTTGGGTCAGGCCCCTCTCTGAGAACCAGCACTCTGCAGAGAGCTGAGGGGAGAGATGACAAACAGAGCTTGACCCAAACAAATCTCAGTCCCAGCACTGGGACAGCTTGGCCTGCAGGGAGGTTGGTCCCTGGGGATGCTGGCATTGCATAAGAACACTTTGAACTCAACTCAGCAGAGAGAATCTGCACTGCTCTAATTGAAACAGCCTTGCGTTGTAATGAAAAGAAAGATGCAGAAGGGATGGTAAATGATGAATCCTTTCCTTTTATTTGGAGCCCACAATTGGCCTGCTGGTATTATACAGAGAACGTTCCGCACTCCAAGTCCATTTGAAATTTAGTCAAGCTTTGCAGTAAATGATGTAACTCACTGCTGGGAGCTATTCCAGACCTCTACTGTTTTACTTGCTTGTTAGTTAAGCATGTTTCACAGTACAGATATTTTTTTTGTCTTTTCTTTTTTAATTTACAGATTCTACATTTACTTTTCTCAAATATTTCCTACTTAGGTTTTTGCTTAAAGCAATTCTAATCAAATGACTGATTTAATTTATATCCTTTAAATCATGGACGAGGATCTTTTGGACATGTAATAATGTTCCACATTCATTAAACCTGCAGCTCTTCAGCTTTATTTATTTCCAAAGAGCCTGGAAGCAATTATTAAAGACTGGACTCTTCGGTTTGATGCATTACTATATCCTTTATCGTGAGCTGTAACTCTTACTATTCTTTCTAGTCTTCTGCTTATATCATGTTAAATACTTTTTGATCTCAAGTTTTACAACACCGTAAACTAGCTCAAGGGCACAACTGAACTTTGACCTTGTGAAGACATTCAGTCAGATGTATTTATAAAGAAATTTAGGATCATTTGTGGCTTTTGAAAGCAATTAGGAAACTATGGATTCCTTTTCTCCTTCAAGCTACATATAAACATTCATACATATATGCTTGTTTCCCCTGTGTGTAAGGGATGTGCTTACCAGTTTTATGGGAGAAAAGGTTGGATGCATTAGAAACGCTTGAGAAAATCTGTTCCAAATTTCTCCCCTGTTGCTGCAGTTTTCTACAATACCAGTTAGAGATTTTTTTTTTGCTGAGCCAAACCCATGGTTTGAGTTAACTGGAATTAAAGGCAGATTTAATTGGTTCTTTTCTCTACCGGCTACATCCAGCTTAACCAAGAGCTTGTCAACTCCAAAGGGGACACTCCATGGCCTACTTACCTTTACAGGAGATCAGCCTTTAAGTTCTAGCTTTTCTTGAATGCTGTGTGAATATAAAACTAGTTGGGCTTTAAGCCACTGCTGATCGTGCTTGTGTACAAAGCATGGTCCAAAGCAGCCAAACTTACATAAACAATCTGCTAAAAGAATATTGGTCTGCCTTACCCAGTCTCCCAGCTCCAGGGATTTTCCAGAGCTTTGCTGATCCTTTTCAGCCTCCTTGTGTCTTTTGAAGACATCAAAACAAGAGATAGTGGGGCTGTAGCAGGCACATGTGGATATAAGAAGCCAAGGGTTATATAGTCAAGGTACAATATTTTGTGATGTATTGAGATCTGCCAAGTGTTGGCATCCTTGTAGATCCTCTTGAGCACAACAGAACCCAGTCTACACGTGATACCTTCTTTGTCTGCAAGCTTACTAAATTCTATGACTATTATGACAGATACAGATATTTGCAGTAGGGAGGATTTTCAGGAATATCTTTAATTTCCAGTAGAGTTCAGGTCTAAATGTTTAATATGCTCATGCCAGAAATTATGTACTTGCTTTGGAATTTTTTTTAATCATTTAATAAGAAATTTACAAAATCCACCTGGAACTTGGAGATTTCAAATGTAGAATGTTGAGTTGACACACAAATGCTCTGTTCATAAATACATGACCATGCAGAAGATGCATTGTGCCCCAAAATGTTGGCTTCCATATGCAAGAAGTCTTTGTTGTAATGCCATGTGGTTTTCACATTGTTTGAGCTACTAAGAGAATAGATAGGATCAGATCCCATGGGGAGGATCCTTGCAGCTGGCTGATAGATATGATTTGTGACCTCTGGGGAGACTTGTGTCAGAAAAGGGAAGATTCTTGCTACAGGTGTCTCTTGGTGGTAAGATAATGCAGGACCTATGTGTACAGATGGCTGTCTGAGTTCCTGTGTGTTCCTTTTGTCTGCAAAGGACTGGTTTGTGTGAATATTAATTTGTTGTGGCAAAAAAGGACTTTTCCTGCTGGGCCACAACAGCAAGAATAGACCACACAAAACAGGAGAGCTATCCCAGTTGTGCTAAGCGTGGTAGCATCTTGACTAGAATAATGTCTCAGGGTTGTGGGTTGGCAACTCAAGATGAGGTTGGCTCATTGAAGGGGTTCTAGATGAGGACAATAAAAATGGTCCCAAGTCTAGAAATCATGAGCTATATAAACAAAAAATCCAAGTCTACTGCTCAGTCTAGAGAATTCTGAGGCCACCACTGTAGTCATTGTGTAATAAAAGGCCACTGCAATCACAGATGGTAACTTTCCCGCCACATTTGGGTGGAGTAGGAGGACAGTAATTTCTCTGGGCTGAAACTGCTACAAAGACAGCCTGGATTAGGCTTTAGGAAACCTAACAGGAAGGTGACTCACTGGAGCCCTGCAAACTGTCATGGGGAGGGCTTCTGAGAACAAATTAAGTAACAGTTGGTCAGGACAGACATAGGTATAACTGTTGTTCCATATGGTGTACTTGTGTCAAAGAAACAGGCCAGATGACTGGATAGAAGCTCTTTTTAACCCCATAGTTTCTCTGATGTTACTAAGTAACAACATTCTCTTTCTCTGGAGATCTTTGAAAGCCATCTGGAAACAATCCTGAGTGAAGTGCTCTAGGGAAGCCTGCTTGAGAAGAGAGGTTGGACCAGGTGGCCTCCAGTGGTCTCTTTCAACCTTGCCCATGGCAAGCAGTTTTCCAGCATGGCACAGACTGAACATTGCCCCTTGTTGTTGGCAATTTGGTGTGTTTTACAGTCTGGAGCTTTCCAGGAAAATGTTCATTAACCAGCAGCTGGCACTGCCTTCTTCCTGGCTTCTAAAGGGAGATGCTGCTGACCAGAGGCAACAGGAGGATCTGATTCCCTGCTTTGAGCAGCCATAGAACTCTAGGCTTCAAAGGGAAAGGAAGCTGGAACACTCTGTATTCAGATATTAAATATTGCTGTCTAATCAAAATTGACTGGAAACACATTTCAGAGAGCCAAACTCTTCCATTGGAAGAAGTGGTTATCAGACCATCAGTTTGATGCTTGCCCAGTTAATATATGCCTGCTTTAGCTTATCTCAATTTCAGTCTTCTTGGAGAGCACTGCTTCTCTCTCCACCTTTTTAGTGTTACTGCTCTTTTCTTCCCAAATAAGGAAGCTTTAACCACAGTGTGTGCCTGCCAAACTTAAGCTTTTTGGAGCTGCAAATCTGAAGCAGGATGCTATCTGGTTTTATGAGGTCTTTCTGTTATTTCTATAATCCTCAGCCAGCCAAGAACCCCTCATTTATCCTCCTGTTCTAATCCTCCTGTGTAAACAAAAGGCAGACGCAGTCTTGGTTCCAACTCAGCTAAAAATCAAGGCAACTCAATGTGTAAGTATAACTTACAAAAGGACCTGTTTTCCAGAAACATGTTACTTCAAAGAAATTGTATTAAGGTCCTCTACTGTTTGAGAAACACCTGAAAAATGTTACTTTCTCAAATGCATTTTGTGTTAAAGGGCAGTCAAGAGTCCTCACAATTAGGGTTTTGTTATGCCAAATGTTTCTGAGCAATGCCTATGCTGAAGAATTTGTTTAATTTTAAAAGAAATGAAGGTTTGTTAATGAAACTCAGAGCATGACTGAAAAAATGTGATTATGTACATAAACACTTACTTGAAATGAAATTAAATCATATTGGTAAAATCCGTAAGATTAAAAATGAAGAAACAACAATAAACAAAAACTCTCACATAAAAATGTTAACATTACTAAATCTGATTTTTTTTTTTGTTGTGGCCTAGCTTAACATAAGAGGCATCCCAAAATTAATCCCTGCTAAGTGAATGAGCACATAGGCAGTTTTAAACTCTTCTTTTCAAGCAAAACCCCCCTGTGTGATATCCTAAAGGCTGATGTTTTCTGTAGTTTATCAGTTTGTTTAAATGTAGGGCTTTTAAAAATGTGTTTAATGACTTCATGGTGAAATTATGAAGGCTTTAGTTTCTTCAAGATTATTTTTAAGTCCAAAATTCTTTGTTCTTCCTCCAACCCTTAAAAGTTGCAGATACTGGGGTGAAAATCTAACCAAGTTAGAAGTTAAATTTGCATTAACTTCATGGGGGATTTTCCTCAACAGTATTCAGAGTTACAAAAGTCACAATGAGATTTTTGTTCTTCTGTGAGAAAATAAGGCTTCCTTTTTTGCAATTAAGCTCTCCATAAAGTACCAAGAGAATCACAAAGCCCACAGTGGGGCGGTTATTTGTCTGTTGTCCATTAGATTTGGTTACAAATTGTGTTAAGAATATGACAAAATTACTCTTATATCTTGGTTACACATTGATAGTGCACTGTTGTGGTTTCCCCAGGTCCCTGGGTGGATTTAAAGTAACATATCCTTTTCCAAGCATTTAATATAGTAGAAGAGTACAGTTGGTTTTGTTTTGCTTTCATCTACAAGTGACATTCCTACTGATTAAAAATCATTGATATTGCAAGGCACCTTGTTACCATGGATTTGTAAATGAACAGTAGGTATAATCTCATAAAACTAAACAACAAGATTGTATGAAAAATGTAAAGCAATACAGTACATGAAGTAGCATCCTGGGAAAAGAGCACAAAATAACTGAAAATAAGTCTTATAAATGAGATTGATTCTTATAGAGAGAAAACAACTTGGAGATAAATGATATCTTAATTCTTTCAAAGCAGACCAAATAGAACACCATCTCAGTAGTAAAAATCTTGTAAAATTACACAAAATCAAGTGAAGTAATCAACATATGAGAAACTTGGAAACATTTGGTGGCATTATATTTGTCAGCAATCACTAAACCCACTTAGTACTCTGTCTTTTGAAGAGGTTCCAGAAGCTGCACAATAGTCCCTGAAATCTTAGGGACAAATATTTTCATTGGATCTCTTTTCTACTCTTCAGAAAGACTTAAATGAATAACAGTTTAGACTTGAATACATTTGTTTACTAGCCTTTCTTCTTAAAGTCAAAGGAATAAATCTTTGAAGTAAAGCACTGTTGCCTTGTAACAACATTCAGCCTATGCCAGTTAATGCCAGCAAAGGATTTCAAAATTTATGGATATTAAAACATATTGCAAATATAAAAATAGTTTTAAAACATGGTCAGACAATAATGGCAGATGGGGATCCACAAAAAGATTTTAAATTGATTTGGAGATAATTTGCATTCAGAAAACAGCAGATAATATACAGATCCTACCTGAATACATGAACCTAAACAAAATGAGAGCCACAAAACCTCAAAACAAAGAAACGTTGGAAAGGGCAAAGAAATGGGTAGATAAATCCACTGAATAAATCATTAGTGAAAGAACATGCCTTTTGAGAGCTGGACTAATTGCATACATTCCTCAAGCAAAGTGGAACCTGACTGTGAAAATGTGAAGATTGACAAAAATCAGGATGAAATGAATCCAAAATATCAATAAACCTATTAAGAGCCATGTGAGAAACTAATTGATAGGGTGGGCAGTATGGCACAGCTGCTGACCAGTTCATTTTAATGCCATCAATAGCCCATGGGGATAACTCAGCCTGTTGGTTTGGGAGGATGAAAGAAAAAGATTAAGAGGAAAGAAAAGAAAAAAAGAAGTTTTGGGGGGAAACGTACTCCTTGCAAGAATTTCATTTATGTGTGATTTAGGAGGAGTATCTGGTGTTGACTTGAGAAACATTTATCATCTGCACTGCAATTGAGAAGGGAACAATGATAATCTTAAGGTAGATGGTTCAGAAGTCAAATGGCTGAGTTCTGGTCCTCCTCAGTTTCAGCAGCAAAAATCCAAAAACTGCAGTCAAATTAAAAATGGATCAACACTTGGCTCTGCAGTGCTCCTTAGCTTGCTTGTTTGTTAATTTAATTGTCATACAGCAACATTGTGGGTTTCTTTGCCAAAGCACTCCTGGCAAATTCCGTGTGTCAGAATACAGAGCTTGCATTGGTTTTAAAATCTTTGTGGAAATATTTTTGAGGCAAACACACTGATGGAGATGGGGGAGGAGTTTGACAAATAACACTAAAGTTGTTCATAATATGGGCTTCACAAGCATGCTGTGTTTCAAATGGGTCTCTCTCTATCCTGGTAGTTTCTATCACTGCCAGATGCTTTGCTCCAGAAGCATCTTTTTTGTAGCTCCATAGGAGCACAACCCAAACCTTCCCTCTGCCTGTGAGTTCTGGCAATCCTGAACAGCAATTCCATTACTGTTCCAAGGTGCAAAGCCTTCCCTGTGCAAACTGTAGATTTAAGAGTGGCTGTCGTACATCCTTACAACTTTTTTTTAGTTCTGTGTTGAACATCTTCCAACATCAAAACCACGAAAGGATAGAATTTTTGACTCTTTGTGAAGTAAGGAGGGAGGTCAACAAAGCATCTATTTTGGACTGCGGCCTATTTAGGTGGCTGGTTTGCAGAGTCCCTTGGGAAGCAGTCCTTAATAAAAAAATGCTGGATACACTTTAAGAAGGAAATCTTAAAGGTGCAGAAGCAGCCATCCCTATGTGCTGAAAGAGGAGCTGGTGGGGAAGATGACCAGACTGGCTGAACAAGGTTAAAAAAGAGGCTTAACAACATTTGGGAGAAGGGGTAGGCAACTCGGGAAGAGTACAAGGAGGTTGTTAGGTCATGTAGAAAGAGAATCAGAAAGCCTCCATCTGCCCATCACAGTGAAATCTAACAAAAAGTGTCTTTATAAATATAGCAACAACAAAAAAGAGGGCCAAGGAAAATGTCAATCCTATTTTAAAGGAGGAGGGGAACATTGTCACCAAGGGTGAAGGAAAGGCTGAGGTACTTGATGCCTTCTTTGCCTCAGTTAACAGAAAGGATGGTTATCTTGAGGGTCGCTGGCCCCCTGAGCTGGTGGACAGGGATCAGAATAGATCCCCTGCAATCCAGGAGGAATTAGTCAGCGATGGGCTGGAACTGGGACACTCACAAGTCTATGGGGCTGCATGGGATTCATCCAAGGATATTGAGAAAGCTGATGGGAGAGGTCACCAAGCCACTCCAGCATTTGTCATCAGTCCTGGCTCACTGGGGAGGTCCCAGACAACCAGAGGTTGGCCAGTATGACACCCATCCACAAGAAAGGCTGGAAGGAGAATCCAAGGAACTAAAGAATTGTCAGCCTGACCTCAGTGCTAGGGAAGGTTATGGAACAGATTATCAGGGCAACCGAAGAGTCAGACCCCAACACAGATTTAGGAAAGCCAGGTCGTTGCTTGACCAACCTGATCTCTTTTACGACCAGGTCACCTGTCTGGTGGATGAGGGAAAGGCTGTGCATTTGTCTACCTTGCTGCTTTAGTTCTGTACCTCTCCTGCTGACTCCCACAGCCTTCCACTATAAATGCCCCACGTATATCCCACATTCCTGGCCTTATTGGCTTGCCTGGGATATTGGATTTTGACCTGCCATGGCTCTGCCGTCTTCTTGGGCCAAGTCCCACAGGTGATGATTTCAGTAGTGTAACTTTGCTCTCACAAAATTTTAAACTTGCTTTTCTTGGTGACCTTTTCCCCATCTTGCTGAAGAAATGCTTAGGACACACTTTTTTGGATCATCATTTTCCCAATAATATTTATCAATTGTTTTCTGACACCTGGATGGGAGCCCTTCTGCTAACTTTGTGGGCATCTTTTTCTTAAAGCTTAATGGAGGATAAAGGGTATTTGAGACCATCTTAATCTACATCTGCATCTTCTCTACCAGTCATGATTCAGTTTTAAGTCTTTAATTCCCTCTGAACAGCCCTAAATACTACTGTTGAATTTATTCTGGATTTTGCTTTTAATATTAAAATTTCTAATTCATATACCAGTGGCGATCAACTTAATTGGCACTGTACTCTGTCCTTTCAACCACAGAAAGAATTATAAAATTGGAAAGCTAATGGTTTATTGTCCCTTTGCTTATTCTTGCTTATTTATTCTCTCCCTCAGGAGAAATTCCTAAGTTCTTAGGTTTCTTCATACTTCCCAATATTTAGAAGCTAATCATTGCAAAGAAAGTTTTTCAGTTTTCTTTTTTTTTTTCTCCCCAAAGTTTTGGAAACAGAATCTGGAAGAAAAAGGTTTCAGATCACTTCATACTTGTTCAGTCTCTACCAAAATTTATTTTAATTTAATAGGGTTTATTTCAAATTTGAAAAAATCTAATCTCTGAGTATCAGAACAAAGCACTCTGAAAATCTAGTTTATAAAAATGGGATTTTATTTAAATTTATTTTAAAATAATGCAGTTCTTCCAACAAAAGAAATAAATGAAAAAAATAACAGTAATTCCATCTCAGTTCCTACTGTGGAAATATATATAAATGTATGTGCGTATACTTCTTTTAAATTTAAATTATTGACCTTGATAACATGATGTCGACAGCTAACATATCTAGATGTATGAACATTTCTGAGAATGAATCATCCTGGGCTTTCAGATCATGTCCTAATTATGCTTTTGTGTCAGAGCATTCAGCTATAAAGAAAATGTGTTTTGGATATCTCAGGGTATTTTTGTTTCAAATGGCTTTGTTTCTGTGACTATTATTGCAAAATTTACTCTTCTAGGACATCTTTGCTGAAGAGAAAATTGTGTTTGTCTGGTTTTGTCTTTTAAATTTGGCTTCCAGGGTTCTCTGTTCTGATAAAGTTTGTTTCCCACAACTGGAAGCCGAGTCCCACAGGACTTACAGCAACATCAGCAAAAGCTCAGACTTGATTTCTCATTACCAAAATACTGCAGAGAGATCTGTATGTCTCAACTCTCCCGAACAAATTCCTTGTTTAATTCACAGTGATTTTTGACCCACCTCACCACCCAGATTTCTGTGTGTCTCTAACATTAGGGGTATGTGCAAGACCAGCTGAAGGTTAAAGCACTTTGTGCTGACAGGACACGAGGTGTGTCAAACAGCAGCCCTGGCTGCTCCCATCTACAGCCTGCTGGCCAGAACTGCTAAACTTAGCTGGGTTTATCACACTCCCAGTGAGGAGAAGTGTGCCATTCCTGGGGCAGGGAGCCAGCCCCGGGCACTTCAGACGTGCCTTTCGTCACTCTCCTTCGCTGGGTAGAAGTGACATTCCTGTGTCTATCACCCAACATCAATTTTGGGCAAGTGCCTGCCATGCTGAGCCCTCACAGTTGTTTGGCCTGATAGCTGCTGAATTTATTGTGTGCTAATCAGTTTTGTTATGACACTCTGCAGTGAAAGAGGCAAATCAGGGCTGGAATAAGGCAGAAATAACTAGAATTAGTGTGTGTGCAGATAGATAGCTCTAGCACTGTGTGTCACTGTGACCTGTTTCCACTTGGTGAAGTTAAAATGACCTCGAAGCAGAAGGTCCTGCAGCATGTTAAAACCAAAAACAAACCTGTGGAGAGCCTGGAGATTTGAAAGATGGTTACTGTCTGTGTTTTCTACTTAATTAAAACAGGAATTTGAAGGTGATTAGGATTGTAACAGAATTGGTGCCCCGTGGGTGAAACAGACTCTGAATGCCAAACCAAAAGGGCTGCTAATACATGATTATTTTATGTTGTCTTTTTATTTTTTTTTTTTAGCATTCGGAAACTTGGACATACAAAGAGTTTTACATCTCCCTTTCCATTTGCAGTGCTGAATTTGCACTTTTTAAAGCCACAGACAGTGTAAATGGCAATGGCCATTCTTGTCTGGGGCAGGTACTGAGGCCTTTCGAGAACGCCCAGCCCGAGTGCTTCAGATGCAAATGCCACTCACAAAAGGTGAGGTGTAACTTGTAGGGCAGTGGAGCAAGTGCAGGATTGTGGCCGGGGTTTCACAAATAGTTTGAACAAAGCCTATGCAACACGTGACCTCCTTCAATTTTAATATTGAAACTTAACGACAAGGAAAAATTATCCCATTACATATAAATATATATTTAGTGTTCTTCCTGCTTTTCCTGAGTTTATAAATAGCATAAGGTCAAGCTAGCTAAAAAGCAGAAACATGCATATTTGAACCCCTGTCCTCTGAAAGCAGCATATCATCCAGCAAATACTATTTTCAAGAAATTAACTTCCTGTCTGTACTTTTGTGGTACTTCTAATATATCTCTGCTGGAACCCAGATACTTAAAATTAAAAATCTTGCATTTTTTTTAATCTGATAAGCAGAAATTTATATGGCTTTCTTCTAGAAGTAGCTTGTACTTACGGGTAAAAATGTGGATAAAGCTCCCTCTGTCATAGCTACCACATTCTCCTGAGAGAATTTAGCCCATAGAAGAAAATAGAAAAACAGAGGATTAATCAATATCTAAATTTGACTTGACTCTGTTCTGCTTCTCAGCAGAGAGGAACTGCTGTGGGGAGGTGACAGTCCTCTCCTGGGAAAGGGACTTGGCTGCCTCTCCTGCAGGGGCTGGCTCCTCTCTAGCCACAGGAGAGGTCCTGGAGCCAGCTACAGAGGTCACTGCTCATTTGCCCTCTGTTTTGAGATGGAAAAAAGGAAACATTGCCAAAGGAGGAGAAAAATGCAATGGAGAGGAGGCAATGTAAGGCTAAAAGCAGAAGTGTGGGTTGTTGTGGATATGCTGGGGAGGAAATGGCTAGAAAAGAAATGTGGCAAATTGAGAGGTGGACTGAAGGTCCTGGGCAGGATTGATGGTTCTGGCAGGATGTTGGCAAGCTACCCTTTTAAAGGGAAAGATCAGATGGGACAGAGAGCAGGAAAAGGGAGGGGAATACAAGGGCAATGGAAATCCTTTATTCTTTAATGATTATCCCTGTATTATATCACAATATAAGCAGCACTGCCAGAGAGGGAACACAATGTTGTTTCTGTGTCTCTCAATACAGCATGGTATACTTGGGCTGTTAAAGCCAGGGCAGGAGAAGCTAAATTGAAATTAAGTTGCAAAATGTCTGTTGTTTTTTGATGAACAAAAAAAAGGGGAACCTAAATGTATATTCAGTATTTAGTGAATCTCAAGGAATTGGTTGTTGAGGTGGGAATCCGGTGTGCTCTGGAAAAGGTATTAGCAAAGCTTCTGATTTTGATAAGGAAAGATGGGCTACTCTGTAGGAGCAAAGTGGATTAGGAAGAAATTGGAGAGATAATAATGAGTGGAGTGAGGTGGACAGGTGAATATTTGGGTGCTTGGCAACCTGCCCAAATACCATTATCAAGTTCTGTTCTATAAGATCACTCTTTGGTACCTTTACTCTCAATATGAAGAGTAGAATCCCAGCATCTTATTATTGTCTGCCCATGGGCAGCCACTGAAGCCCTCTGGATGGGCAAGTTCTATGAACATCAGTGCTGTGGGCAGGATAAGCTTGTTAGTATGGGCTGGGAGTTGTTTTGGGATGGCTTGGGACCCCATGTTAGCACTGCCTGTTCCTTGTGTTGGCTCTGGAAGGAACCAAGGTGACCAGCTCAGATGTGAGCTTCTTACATGGCACGTACCTCAGGACCTGCTCATATGTCCTAAATCCTATCTGTAGTATATTTGACTGGACTCAAAGGTTCTGCTGAGGCATTAGCATTTGTGAACTTGTTTTCACTGAAATAAAACCTCTAGAGAGACTTCAGGTCTGAGTAGGATTATTCTGGGTTTATGAGAGTGAGGAAATACTTGTAGACTGGAGTACTAAGATTTTTTTTCCCAGAGCTATGTGGAAGAAATAAGCAATTGAGGAAAAAGACAAGGTTTTGAGTATGCCATTCTGAAATTAAAGCAATGAACTTGAGGGCAAGCAGTTATTGTCAAGCTGATTGTTTTTCCTAACTTTCTATAATCCTGTCAGTTCTGCCAGTATGGCTGTGCTGTGAACCAAGTCAGGGAAGAGAACATGTTTTAAAGTAAGATTTCTGGGGGAGTGGAAAGGAGGAGATGTTATATATTTTTACTGAGCCAGATCAGCTCTCCAAACTGGCTGTTAAAATGTCCACCCTAAAGATACCCAGTTTTGACTGGTGGTTTTGGAAGAAAGCTGGGAGGAGAAAGTGGGATGGACAGGAAGGGCAAGAGCCTCTCCTGCTGATATTGCTGGCTAGAAATGTCTCATTGAATTTGGTCTCAGCTCAAATACATTTGTTTCAAGGCAATAGTGGCTTATAAAGTGCTTGGGTCCATCTGGTTCCCAGCTCTCCTTCCTGCTCCCAGACTGTTCCTGGCATCAATGTTTGTATAGCTACATGTTAAACAGATGTGAACTGAGCGAAAAATACTTTCTGTAAGGATGAAAATGTGTGAGTTCTAGACAAGGGAGATGAATATGAACTTACCTTTCTCGGGGCTCACACAGATACATCTGTACTAGAGACAGCTAAAAATTGGCAATATGAATTCTCCCTACTCAGCCTGGAGGATCCTGCTTGCACTATGAATGTACCCGGAGGGATACAGAAGGAAGAACTGCAGAACAAGTCATAGAAATGGAGGCTTCCTGTCTCAGAAATCTCTCAAAATTGGTTAGTCAATCTTTGCCGTGAAAGTATCAAAAAGATGATCTCTGAGAAAGCCCTGGAGATAAGAGATAGAATACAAGGTGTCTGAGACATGAGATGGGCAGGAACACAGTTGGGGTTTGTTTGTGGTGTAGATGGATCCTGGTGACAATATTCACTACAGAAATGTTCCATAGCAGGGATGATTCAAGAACTTGCTTTCTATAGCAGCTCGTTACTGCAGCAGGCCTCAGAAAATGATCACATGAAATTAACCTTCAGGGTGAAAAGTGAATGAGACTAGACTGTGTATTTTGAAAACCAGTGTTAGTAGGATGTGTTCCTTAAACCAATAATCCTAATTAAATAGATGAGAGGGAATTTTCATCTCTGCTCCTGTGCACTGGCTTTTGTTATTGATTATAAACATTTTGAAATAAAATTAAATATATGTATAAAAGGACTGTTCTTTGGAGAGACTCGAAAATCTCTGAAGAATTGAAACTTTGATGGTTCTCCAAGCCTGCAACTGCAGATTTATCATCTGTGATGTGGTTTACTTAGTGTGTTTTATTGCTAACCAACCGTTGTGCTCTGGGAAATCAAACCATTATTAGCACAGCAACTGGACAAATATCAGCCATATAAATGGAAGGGAATGTGTCTTGTATTGAAAGTTGCAGACTTGATGATGCCTGTCTGCAGGGGGAAGGAAAGGAAGGCACTCTCCCTCCCTAGGAAGCAAGTGCTTGACATGGCTTTTTAACTTGGCTGTAAAAGGGTGTGCCACTTGCTGTTTAGTGCTCCTGAGACTCACCATGGGATCTTTAGAAGCCAAGAGGCTTTTTGTCCTTCGCTTCCCATTTCTGTCTTGTGAAGGAGTTTATTGATTCCTCCTAATTACAAAAAAAAAAGAAAAAAAAGGAAAAAAACAAGAAAAAACATAAACCCCTTTCTTGCCCTTCCTAAAAGTGCAGGAGACTGAAAACAAGTAGGTTTTTTGTTTTTTGTTTTTTGGTTTTTTTTTTTAAGAGGGCTCCAAGACCATAACAAGGCTCTGAACTTTTTTATGCATACTTCATAGCTGAAACACAGAACCTGGAACATATTTTGCCTTCCAGCCTGTTTAGACCTGTTTTTCTCGGACATTCCCAATTATCTATACCTTCACAGATCCAGACAGAATCATTATATTTTTGATCAAAGATAACATGAGATCATGAATTTCCATTGCTGTTCCTTAAACAGATTTCTACTGACTCAAACTCTTACAGTGCTGAAGTGTTGAGGTGGGAGGTAACAAGGCTGTTTCTGGGACAGAGGAAGAAGCTGCCTGTACTTGGAGCAAAGCAGAAATGTTGTGGATGAAGACAGCACAGTACCGAGCCCTAGCAAGCAGCTTCTAGGGCAGGATGAGACTATATGAACTTGCAGCAAGTTCATGTAATCTGAGAAATTCTTCAAGAGATGAGAGCAGGAACACAAATTTTTTCTTCTGAAATGTAGCTGGGATCTGTAAAAGTAACACACTGGTAATTTTTAAATGCACCCTTATGGCTTTCTTCCATGACTAGAATGAATTTTATTTGCTGGTGGCTAAATCTGGATTCTGCTTCCTGTTCAGACTTTAGTGGAACTAATCATGCCAAACTAAGTGTTTTCATGCAATGCATTTTAAATGTCCAAAACCACAAATTGAGTACAGGTGTCCACAAAAGAAAAAAAATTCTGTCAGGATTTTCTATCACTATCTTTCCCTCAGGCATACCCTAATATTCATTCATTAGCTTCACAATAAATGAGAAAAAGTTGGATTATATATTCTGTAGATTTTCGGCTGGCTTGCTTGCTTGCTTTTTTGCCTGGCCTGTATTAGATTTGATGGTTGACAAATATGAGCTTTTTATCTGTGTTCCATGTTTCGACTTCATATCTGCTTAAGAGAAGTCAACAGTATTTCTCTAGAGACTATCAACTCCTCAGGTTCTGGAGAGTGTGTTTGCCTATTACCATAATAAGTTAACTAAAACTTTGCAAAATATATAGCATTTGGGGGAGTAAGGTTGTGTAAAGATGTCTTTAAAAGCTTGATATTCACACTCAGTTCCTGCTAGTCCATAATTAACATCATATTGCTTAAGTAATTTTTGAGGAAGTTGTTAAAAAAAAAACAGAACAAAGCAAAGAAGAAAATGAACTCTGTGCTTTTCTGTATTCCCAGAGACATGGCTCTGCAAAAAAAGTGACTTAAGATAAGGAATGAGAGGGTCAGAGAATGTTCTAAAGCAGGAAAAGGGTGGAACTTGGTGTAGAGACCTGGAACAAAATCAGAGGATAATTTCGACAGAATCACATAGTCAAGAGCAGTATTCATAGGAAGGCTTGTGTGGCTTTCTTTTCTATAGTAGTAAGAATGGAGTACATCCTCCTATGAACATCTTAGAGACATGTTCAGAGATGAAAGCAATAAAGAAAAGAGAACCTCTTCTGAAAGAATAAAATCTTAAAAGTCAGAAAATGTCTTGAACAGGAGAGCTGTTCACGTACAATGACTTTGTTCATGGCAAAAACCTCATAATGACCTTCAGAGTTTCAGGGCAAAATGCATTGTGTGATTGACTTGGTCTTCTTTTCTCTGCTTTTTGACATTCCTATTAGTTTACAATATCAAACTGAACTGAAAACAGAGTTTTCTCTTAGCTGTGGAGATTCCAGTGTCCAGTTCTATTCTAAGTACTCAAAGATGATAAATAACTTTACAATTTCTGAAGGACTTGTTTTCCTGACTTTAAGCAGCCATAACATTTGATCCCCACTGCATTTCCAGTATTTGTATTTCAAAAAGGCTATGAGTAGATGCAAACAGAGATTGATGTGCTCTCTTCTACCTTGCTTGGAAAGATGCAGCTTTTTTTGGGTGAGGACATTAAATATTTAAATGGATCTTATAACACTCTAGATTGTAAATATTTCTCTGGCAAAGAACTCAAAATTCTTAGAAATAACAGCTACTGTTAGAGGATGTTTCCTGTATGTCCCTCCTACTGCTTACTCATCCCAGCACAGACATTGCTGTCTTACAGTTATCCACTTTACACTGCCAAAGATCCCTTTCCATGGAAAAATCTCTCAAAAAAACACCCCAAACATTCCTGTGTGTTCACTGAAAATTACTTTGAACTTAGAGGATGAGGTGCTGCAGTTCCTAAGGTCTTCATGAAACATTTGAAGTATTTGTTTATCTCAGACATGAGAGTTAAGTCTTAAAGCTTCACAAGGCCACTCCCTCTATTAAAGTTAGGCAGTAGGCTTTAAATATTCTTATGGGGCTGTGTCTCTAGTAAACCATGTTCCAGCTGCTGCCTCTCACTTATGAAACTCAGTAACATTCTTCTGCCTGCAGGAGCATACCTAAGAGAGAAAAATGAACTGTTTAAAAAAGGCTTTATATTAGTATGTGAGGTGGGTTGGTTTTTTGGTGTTTTTGGGGGAGGTTTCTTTTTGAGATAAGGTAGCATCATCCTTTATCTGATCTGGCTAGACATGAACTTCAAAGCTCTGTCAAGATAAGGAATGTGACACCCAGATTATACCGAGAGAATGTTTGCAATAAACCAAATTATTCAGGGCAGTCACTCGATCAAGTTGATACAATCTATGTGTGCTAACAAATCCTCTGCTCAGCACCCTGCTGGTTCTCATCTCCTACAGCATATGCTGGTATTGCTCATACATGGTAACTTGCTTTTTTCCAGTTAATGAAACAAATTGTGATTTTGACCGGTTGAGTTAATTCCTAATCAGCTTTGCATTGCTGGTTCCATTTTGGAACACATTTAGGGTTTTCCTTCATACCTTCAGAAGAAACCCTTTTATGTATTCTAGGGGGTGGGGCCAATGGTGCCCCCTCCTGCTGTCTTCTGCTACTTAATGAGGAGCTACAGACAAGGCAGAGCAGGCTCTTGCTGATGTTCACAGGGAAGGACAAAGCAAAATTAAAATGTCACATCAAGACAAACTCTCATTGTGCTCTCTTTCTTTACAGATATAGTAGTCCTTACTGTCAAATGAGTCCCTCTGCTTCCCTCTGTGCTGTAACTGTAATTTGTAGTCTAGAAGTTATGAATACATGTTGGAATATATAAGTTTAATTGCTGTATATCAGGAAGAAAAAAATCTAAGTCTGCTTTTCAATCTAACCTGCGTGAATAACACCGGAGGGAGGGCAGTGTGTCTAAAGAAAACCATGCAGTTAAATCCTGAATGTCCTGTGTGTGACTGATTAATTTTAAATTGTTTTCATCACCCTGAAAACTAGCCTGGTCTGTTCTGGCATAAAGAGGGAAAACAGCTCAAATTCAAAAGATAAGTCAGTTGTTAAATGGTTGGTGTAGGGACTGTGGCTTTGACTCTGAACATAAACAAGCTTTTTCCTCATTGCTCAATGCTGTAAGGGCAGTGTAGCTGTTCTAAATGGGAACCATGTGGACGAGGTTAAGGAGGGGACTTCTAATTTGACAGACTGATTTGTAGGTATGTGATAATGTCTGGTGTCAGTCAGAATTGCCCATAGGTATTGCAGGGTGAGGGTGGATGAGTTTCATTTTTTCTTCCCCTTTCTCCAGGCCTGAGAATGCTGCTTGTGTTGTTGCTTTTTGTACAAAGTTATGGGGAGCAAGAGGGTTCTTTTTGCTGTTTTATGTAAGAATACCTGGAAAAATCTTGGTGTACTCGTTGCTTTATGCTAGCAATAGACTTCTGTGAAGTCCTTTGACATCAAGAAAATTAGGGCTGGCAATTTTGGCTCAATTCTTAGAAGATAAATTCCTGAAGTTGCATACCTAGGCTTCCCTTGTGTTTGCCTTGATTAACAGGCTATGCATAGCACAAACCAGAGCTACTAACCAATGCAACGAGATCTGAAACTTGGCTTCTGCAAGTGTCTTATTTATAACTTTAAAAATTCTCCTAAACAAGAACCAAAATGGGCAGGTTAGTTGATGACTCACAGAGTTAAGCAGTGCTGCATTAAAGAGGGGATCAGCAGAGAAGTCCTGCATGTAAGAGACAAAATATGAGATGTGGTTATTCCTCCTTGCATTTTAAGGACATTAAAGGGAATAAAATTGACTTCTAGGTGAAATATAATCTGGAAGTATTTGTTTTCACTGGCTCTCAGCTCATTTTTACTGACAACTATAGAAGGTCGATTGATTTCCCTCCAAAGTTTATGCCAGCTTAGCCAGCTGCTTGAAAGGGTAAGTTTTGAAAACCTTAACAATGCCAAAGGGGATTCACTTCCTGGCTCTTCAAAAAGAAATTGTCAACAGTGGTAGAAGTGTTATTGTGGAACTGCAGTTTTCCCAGGCAGAGTTCCTGGTTAGATGGTGGCCTTAACTCATAGGGTAACCCACGAGAATTCCTAGCAGTGCTCCACTGCACAAATGCAGTGTTGGCTTTCTATCATTCTGCTTGGTACAGTAAGGTGAGTTAAAGGACACAGTTCTGGAAGATTGAGTGCACACAACTGTGTATATAATATTCTGAAGTTTGCATGTGTACCTAATGACCATATAGGTCGTCAGGTTACTAATGGCCACTTAGGCATATGACTGCACCATGGATAACCTGGAAAACCAGAAGCATAACCTTGGAATGCCCAAACTGCAGGGTTTAGTGAAATTATTTTAGCACGTTTTGAACTTAGAGGTTTCCAATATCTCTTTTTAAATGGCTACGTTAGTGTAGTGGTGTGGGGGGAAGCAATCACAGAAAAAACAGTTGATTGATTATTAAAATCACAGTTGTCTAAAGTCATGAACAGGTCAGCAGCATTAATAACACCCCTCAAGAATTTCTAGTAAAAGGAGAATGAGTTATTTACCTCAAAAGTAAAACACAGAGGTTTCAAAGACCAACTCAAGATCTCCACACTCTAAAGGCTTGTTTTCTTTTCTTAGTAAAAAGTGAGAGGCCCACGTAGGTGGAAGTGATATATTAACACTCAAAGCCATGAGTTATGTAACACTTCTTACTCTCAGCAGGGTTTGCTGCACTCATAGGTTGTTTACATTGTGATAAGGCCTAGAGACAATATGTATTAGACACATGAAAGTGTGTCCCCAGCCTCAGGATGACAAAGGAATGAGAAATAGCAGATGTCCAAGACAAATACTTGTGTCAGAATAAGACAATTACCATGATATACAGCATCTTACCTGTCAGGCTGAAACACCAGGGCTTGTCCCTCGTCATGTAATGGTTCTGGTGAATTCTGTCCCTGATGGAAGCTGCGAGATGGTGTTTGAGAGAAAATACAAGCAACTCTGCAGCATTGGCTCCAGTAGAAGTGCCGTGAGAGAAGTCATGATCCTGCATCTTAGATTAATGTAGAAATTTGTAAGCACTGGTGATAAGCCTCTGGCAGGTGTCACAGCAGAACTTGTTACCTGGGGCTTAAAGGAAAAATCCCTTTTTGTGTTGATCTAGACTGCCTCTAGGAATGGATAAGCCAAAGTGGCTTTCAAAAAAATATTTTAATAATGATATTTTCTACCCACTTGAAGCAGATGTCCCCTTAGTGCAGTTTATCTTCACAGCTTAGTTCAGTACAGATACACAAAAAGAGAGAAAAGAGACCAATAGGGTCATAATCAATTCTTGCTCTTCTCATGTAAGAGGAAAATACAAAGGAGTACCTACAGAGCAAGATGAAGCAAAAATGAGCTCTTGATGAAGTTTTTCTGTGGTTGGGTTGTGGTTCTTTGCTTCTTGCTGGAGTTAACAGAACTTTTCCTCATGTAGCTTTTCTAACCATCTAGAAATGGTATTTTCCAAGGCCATTTTTTTCCTCTTAAATTCAGTTTGTTCTGTTTAAATGAGCTACTGACACAATCCTCTTTTGTCCTTTGAATATATCAACTGATGATATTGAGGAAAGGCAAAAGTGTTCTATATTTCTATTCCTAAAAAGGAGTGACAAAAGTGAAATTCAAGCTGAAAAGAGAAATAAATAATAGTCTCCCAACTTCTCTTCAATGAGACCAAGATATGTGAGCTGAGTTATCAAAGAACTGAGATAGGCATGTGTCATGCATTATGTCCTGCAGGATACACTGCAAATTGAAATATAGAATAGGTTTACTTGGGATTTTTTGCTTTGTTTGAACAGTTGAGGCTTATTCCATCTTCAAGTCTTCAGGTAAACATCTCTCTACAAGTGTGGTATTTGGTTATTCAGTCTATTGAACCAGACTGGGTTTATATTGCTCTTTTTTTTTCCATTATGTCAAAATTAGAATAGTACTGTGGGGAAAACAGCAAACTGAAAAGTACGGGAATAGAATATTTATATATTCAATGCAGTGGTGTTTCCCCTGAGGGCTGATTAAGGTGGGTGGTCTAATAGGTCTACTAATGTGACTGGGTAGCCTGCATTAAATGACTACTTAACAGTGTGATTAAAGAAGGACTTCAATTTAGTTTCATTCTCAAAAAAAAAAAAAAAAAGAGAGAGAGAGAGATATAATGGTGATCCTACTACTTTTCCCCATTACTTTAGTTAGGCTTCCTTCCAAGAATTCT
Source organism: Trochalopteron elliotii (assembly GCA_024734555.1). Lineage (NCBI taxonomy): Eukaryota > Metazoa > Chordata > Aves > Passeriformes > Leiothrichidae > Trochalopteron > Trochalopteron elliotii. The sequence goes on along the minus strand of JANPWX010000437.1, from coordinate 2,217,068 downwards.
TTTTCTGTCAAGGTAAATAAGAATGGACAAATAAGATCTTTGATAGCAGTCGTGATAAGAGGTAAGATCAGCTACAAACTGAACTCAATTTAGGATGGCCAGGGAAAGCCCTGAGCATTCTCCTTGCTCCCCAGGTTAAAGCCACTCTTACAGACACTGGTGTGATGTCTGCCCCACATCCATGTCAGATTAAGCACAAGGCTACAGGTGCCCCACGTGTCTTCTATACTCTGTGACTCATCTTCAGAGGCACTTTCTAGAAAGTGGCTTGGAACTCCTTTGGACTGATGGCAACACTGGCTTTGCATCTCCAGCTTTTGTGGGGAGCTTTCTCACCATCCATGTGTTCTCTGAGTCATGCTCTGGCCCTTCCCAGGATTAATGTGATGGTGTTGGTGTCTGTTTTAGCTGTGGCCTGTGCACAGTGAGTGGTGCAGCCTGCTGGGGGTTCAAGCACCATTCTGCCTGATCTTCAGATCTGACTGCTGCAGATTGCTGCACCAAACTTTTTGGTTGGATATTGCTGGGATTGTGCATATGTGGGTGGAAACAGAAATTGTCTGCTGCTTCAAGCTCTCATAGTGACAATAACCAATCTCCTCCGTGCTTATGCCTGTGCAGTGATTGCAGCCAGCCCAGTGGGGATGTCCAGAGCAGACAAAGGTGGATTTGGTCCTAAGTACATGGCACAAAGCAATTGGGTAAATTGTTTGTGTACAATATGGATTTATTCACTCACCCAATGCTATTAGCTGAGTATTATGCTGTTGGATTTTCCTGGCTAGTGACTGTGTGGTTTTCATTAGCATAAATGCTCAGCTTTTTGCATTTGTGTCAGAGACCTGCAAACCACTTTGAGACAGCTTATATGGTAGCTCAGACTCTCTCAAAAATTACTTATTCCCTTTCCCCATTTCTCCAATATGCTGTTAAATGACAATATTTTAATGCAGTTTCCTACGTGCCTGCTTGCTCTGATTGTCTCCATCAGTAGTTTTAAATTTTTGAAATTATGATCGTTTTCTCTGTGATAAAGTTTCAGAAGTGAGCCTCAAGGAACTGAGAAAATAGTTTTGGGGTTTTTTCCTGTTAGCTGAAAGCTGTATAGTATTTTCTTAAAGCAAAATGTACTTATTTACATAATTAACATCAGGGACTGAGTGAGGGAAACAACTCGCAACTTGTATTGTACCTATTGTGTTTCATTTTATATAACTACCACAAAGCTTTCCATTGGTATAAACAACACATTTCCTTCTAAACACTGTTTGCTGGGTCTGAGCTGTAAATTATTTATGAATATTATTCCTGGCAAAATACATAGGCAATCATGTGGGATGCTGCATCAGGAGCAAGATACCAAATCATTCAATAGGTAGAACAGTGAAGATTACAGTATGAAGAAGACATGACTTCACAATGTACTTCTGTTATATTTATCAATATTAAACAAATCAACCAAACTGGAAGATCTTTGTGGTGGATAGTCAAAAGGAAGTATTGCAGTAAAACAAAATGCTGTTAAGAAAAGTACTGACAATATTTAGTCTGCCTGAGGAATAGCCCATGCTCAGAGTATTTGTTTCATGGAGATTGCATCCTCTGTGCAGATTAGCCAGAGAGAAATAAACTTTTTGTGACACATGTTTAAGCCAGATCCCTCAATAACTTAGCCAGTAGAAATGTGTTTGTTTCTGCTGTCCACCCCATGGAGCTCATAGCTCACAGCAAACATTCCATGTGTAGTCCCATAACCTCCTGCTGACATAAACAAAAATGCTGCCTTTGAGCAAAAATGCCAAAGCGTGCCCTCACTGACTGAATATTTATAGAAAGATGCTATCGAAAGATGATATAAAGAAATTTAGAAGGAGAAATAAAAAAAATTTTGGAGGAATTTTTAGTAATATGTCTTGATATTTGGCAGCAATCTAGAAAGCATACCATGCAGGACCTTAGAGAGATTTGTCAGAGGTAAAAATATTAATGTAGTTCCCCAAAGTTGCCAGTGGGCCTGTTCATGTGGGCACCCACCCACTGTTGTTCCACTGAAATCCTGGCAAGAATGTGGGCCTTTATTTTAGACAGTGTTTTTTTAGCAGCAGAGGTTGGTAGGGTACATTCCCATGTTGGTGTACACTGGGAATGATGACAGATGTAATCTGCACCACGTTATTCTATTCTTGCTTTCAAACCAGAAGAGTGAATGTCTGTCTGCTAATGCTGCTGCTCACAGCTGGGCTACAGGCAGAGCCCTTCTGAAGGGGAAGAGGAGACATAGAGTGGGAAAACTGTTACTGAACTTACAAAAAAAAAAAGATTTTTTTGCATTTTTTTAAAGGGAGACATGTCAGGTTCCCTTTCTTAGTATACATTTCCAAGCAAGTATATTTTCTTTTTTCCACTACTGAGAATATAATTTGCATGTTGAAAATGTCTGCCTAAATTTATCTACAAATTTAGTAGCTGAGCTGTATAGCCTACTAAAAGAACTTCATGAGAACATTTGAAAGTGGGATCAGGAATAAAAAAACACCTGTCCAAATGAACAAAAATACGTTTTGTTGCATAATAGTCTGTTTGATTAGTTTGTTGTGGTTTTTTCCTAGTACCTTTGCTTACTTAAGTGTTGATTTACAAAATTTCTGTGGCTCACAATAGGACATAAAATCTGTCCAGTTGAGGGTTTTCTGAAGTAATATACTGTTCAGAACAATTTGGAAAGGAGACATCTGTTTCTAATCTCAAAAAGCAATTGCTGAATGACCTAAGGCTTTCAAGTTTTCAATAGATCATTTATTTTTTTCTGCCTACTGATTCTTAAGTGATGGACATTTTCTGCCACAAACCATGCATAAATTAAAATGCATGTGTGAAAACATGTTTGCATGGTATGATGTGTTCATCAGTGCTTTTGGAAACAAGACATTCTTTTCCTGGGTCAAATTTCCAAGGCTTGCCCCTTGACATGAGCAGTTCACTTCCTGCTCTCCAGTTCTCAGACAGCATAAAGCTGAGGCTGGGTTTTGGTTTTTTTCTGTTATTTCAAATGAACCATAAGAAAATTGATATCATGTGATGTAAAAACTTCTCAGCATGGTAAATATACTTCTTTCTTTTGAGCTGAAAAGGATTGCAGTTAACATTTGTTTCAGATTTCCTGCAATACCATCACTGCTGTGTAATAGCTGAAATGGTTCCATCCATCCCATTATGAAGTTACTTTACTTCTTGACAAGAAGACATTAAGTACAAGGCAAATTGGGGGTAGGGAGAATCAAAACTGTGTGAATTGTTTAACCTTCCACCGCGGTTCAACAAAGTTTAAAAAAAAAAATAAAGAGCCTTTGGCAAACTGCCTAGATTTTGCAAGGCCACTCAGGCTTTGTGAGCCCCCAAAGATCACAGTGTTTCTGGCTCAAGGCTGAAATCCCATTGAGGCAGAGCTGAAAAAAGCCTTTCAACAGTGTTGAGTAAACACTTCAAGGAACAGCTATTTGTCATGATGCTCTTAAATGTTGGATGTGAGCTGACTGCCACATCTTGGACAAAGATGAACAGTAATCATGAATACGTTGTTTGACATCAAACACTTTTAGAAGGCATGGTTGCACTTGATGCTAGGTGGAACAGGGTGTCTCTTTCTGTTGAAACTGTGGCCTGGAAAAAAGGAGCAAAATGATGAATTTGCAAACTGAACCACTAATACCCCTTGAAACTTAACTGCATAAACCATCTTGAAAAAGAATTGAAGCAAAAGCTTCTCCTCACAACAAGAATCCTGATTTTTAACACCCAATTTTCTACTTAGGAGCCTAGAGGAAATCATGTCTCCAGAAAAAATACTTCATTCTGAAAAATTGGGACTACTGACGAATTCAGTGTAGGGATCAGCTAAGAATGCAATTGGTGGTCTTATAACCATTTGTGTGTTTATGTTTGCTGGATTTGGTTTGGGTTTTATTTGTTTGGGTTTTCTTTTGGTGGGAGAGCTTGGGGAGGTTTTTGCTTTGTTGAAGGAATGCTGGCAAACTCAGGAATAAGCAGTTTCATTGTACCCTGTCCTGTGGGCTCAGGCACTGCCCACAAGATCTTCTCAACTTATGCAAGAGTTTGTAGAGCTAAGATAATATCCTTTTGCTCACTGTGATGTCTTCAGACCACTGTAGTCTTATTTTTGCTGATTAATTTCTAAACGAGAAAAAAGTTAATGCCATATTCAGTCCTTGAGGGCAACCAAGGACAATGAAGACTGCTCAAAATTTCATCGTCAGATGACTATTTTGGTATTCATGCAATTAATTTACCTAGCACACTTCAAGATAACAAGAAATGGGTGTTCATCAGGTTCCCCAAGCTGCAGTGACACCTCAGATTCATGTGTGCAGTATCCAAGTAACAGCACACTTAAAACTGCTGCTATTTTTTCCTGTTGAGAAAGGTATTTGACTGTTTACATGAAACCAAGTTGTTATCTCCTTACTTTTCCATTCCACTCAAAATTAGTCCAGCATAATTAAATACCTAGCCTTGTATTGCATTTATTAGTGAGTCTTATCTCACATTTAGTGGCATCCCTATCCTACTACTTTTTATATGGTAATTTTATAAATGGTTTGATTATCTGTGCTCTGGAAATCTCTATCAATCTCCCTTTAATGAGTAATACACCACCTTTTCCAGATAAGAATTTTGTGTCCTATTGAAATCAAGAAAAATGGAGATTTGTAACCTTTTTGAAGGTTTAAAAAAGTTTGTTTAGTTTACATTTCAGGTTAATATTTGAGATAGGGTTGAACATAAGCTAACTGAAATATTATGGACACATTCCTTTATGTCTTGCCCAAGGAATACAAAGTTGTAACACTGGGGTACATAGTAAAGAACAAAGAGAGATGGGATGAGAGTATCCTGCTTGGAAATGGAAGCACCTCCTTAAATGTTTGATTAATATAATGACTTCTCAGATTTATTGACAGATTTATTGTAACTGGGAAAAAAATTGTCAGATTTGTTCCTGCAGCACCATAAAAGGTATTTTGTTACATTGCCAGGCAGTTTCAAAACCAATTTGGCCAGTTTAGGTTCAAACAGCCAGTATAATAAAGCAAATAGTACAAACATTAGAGAAAAAAACCTAATGAAATGAACATTAGAAACTTACAAAACTTTGAATTTTATTCATGGCATTGAAATTATGCTAATAATGTGTGTATATAGTGGAGTGTGGTATTCGATGGTGTAACATCTACATGATTTGGTACCACAAGTATTTGGTCTTCAGACTCACAGCAGCAGGATTCAAGAATGTTTTGCTGAGTAACACTGCAAGACACACCTTGTCATGTGTTTCTACTTAGAATCTGTGTTACTGGACAAATGTTTGTTATTAGCAAAAGTTTCTACAGATGAGTTTCACCATACATTTTCTGGTTCATTTCAATTTAACAACAGTTCTATATTTTGCCCAAAGGCTAGAGAGCTAAGTTTGTGTCAGAAACTTCTACTTTAGCTATCATAGTCCAAATTGAATGCTTTGTTTTAAAAAGAACTTGGAAGAATTATTGTTAAAAAGGAAATGTAATTTATTTTGATATTTAAAAAATAACTCTTATAAACAAATACTTGATTTATACTGTACAATAAGTATTCAGTTTCTCAGCTTGAGAAACTGAAGATGGGCTTGATAAAGTGCATTGTTTTTATAGTAAGTTGTTATGGTGACCATAGCAACATCAAAGTTCTTTGCTAGATTTTAACTTTTTTTTTTGTGGACTGCAACACAAGTTTAGGGGTTTTTCAATGGATAAGCTCTGTATCTGTTGTGATTGCAGGGAATAATTCTGACACCCAATAGCATCACAGGAATGTACTAAGTGTATGAAAACTGGTCATACATTAGAAGTGCTGTCAAAGAGGTGCTAAATCAGACACTTTTACATAGGGTTTGCAGTTAGATTCAATGTTTTGTCTGTAAACAAATACTGGAATGTCTCAACTTCATACTTCGGTAGTGACAAAACTGATTTAGAGTGTGCAACCTTTTGTGGTTTAAGTGGTATGGATTAAAACACCTGATAGATGTGCACAGAGGACACAACCAGTTTACAACACATCACTAAGTTTTGATCACTAGTGATTTAATATATGTGCATAGTTAAAGTTCGGGGCAGGTAAGGCAATTAATTTGTGGATGTTAATGTAACTGATGCACTCTGGAAGGCCTTTGTCCTCATTCCCATAACAGTCTCTGACACTTTTTGAGATTTTCTGCCTTTGGACTAAACCTTCTCATGTTTCATTTGAACTCTGATTTTTGGACGTAGAAAATGGAGCAAAGGGAATGTAAATGGGCTGAGATGTTGATGTTCCTCCCACACATCCCTTCTTTTTAATGCACGTGTAGGAGGGATGGAGAAAAAGCTATAATTTCCTTTACTTGCTGCAGCTTTCATTTCCTATCCCAATGTGGAGGCAGAGACTGTAAGAAATAATGCTCTGCACTGTTTGTTGGGATTTCTTGTTGAAGTTTTAGTGTTCGGGTTTTTCTGCCAGAAGAGACTTTGCAAACTTGCATTATAGAAAACACATGCCTAAGTCAATTCCTCCTTAGTCATCAGACTCATTCAAGGATATGTGTTTAACTCTAGGAACATACTTAAACGTTTTGCTGACAGTTTGCTGAATTGCAAGTTGTTTGAATTTTGATACAAGCCTCAGTGCTGTGCTTGGGCAGCCAGGCAATTTTATTAAGACTTCATTTGCCTAAAGACAGATCAAAAAAAAGAAAATATTTACTGAAAAATAGACTAAAAGTAGACCTCCTGAGATCCCAGACAAGGCAGGCTGTGCTGTGACATTCCTGAAAACACTTCCCTCATCTTTTCTTGAAGGCTTCTGATGCCAGAAATTTTATGACTTTCTAGGTAATCTTTTCCAGGACTTCACTAAACATGCCATTAAAAAAGGTGCCTTTTTTTTTTTCTTTATATGCCTATGTAAGTTTGCTATTTCTTTTCTGTCTGCCATGGGCACAGTCAACAAATTAATCATTTTATTCCTTGCAGCAGCTTGTCTCCTGTTGAAGATTGTTATCTTGTCTTTGCTAAGATAGAGAATCATTATTCAAAGATTTTCCAGGTGGTATTTTCAGCTGTTCCCAGAGTTTTACAATCTTCTTTTAACTTCCATCTTTGGTTCTTCAGGAAGGATGATGGCTCTCTTCCAACAAGTAAATATAGGAAATGGATAAAAAAGTACTTTCAATAAGAGAGTGGAACAATCTAAGACACCTGCCATCCAAGTAGGTATGGCAGCCTACCAGCTGGCAGCCAAGTATTCCAGGGGAGGAATTTCAGGTCCTAACCCTAGGATTAGACCACTGAAGAGGCCTTAGAGAGCAAAAGTAAGGTCTCTAACCAATGTCAGTTAAGTCAGAATTGAGTCATATGGAAAAATCTTGGAAGACTTCAGTAATTACAGCTATTTATTTTAGAAAATAATTAAGCTATATAATAGAAAAGTTGGCCTGAACATGGGGGTTTTTTTGTAGTAGAGGGGACTCAAAACACCCAAACCAATGCAGGACCCTGAGTTTTTTGGGAAAGGCCTGTTGGCAGATAAAGGCATGTGTGTGCAAGCATGTTGCAGTTAAAATGAGCCCCTTCAGTTGAATTTTTAGTACAGTGTTAAATTCTTCAGGATAGTAACACTTCTTTTACTCATCTGGTGAGATACTGAAGCATATACATAATTCCAGCCTTGTGGCTAGTCCAGTTAAGCCAGTAAATTTGTTCCTGGTCTGTTTTCTGTCTAACAAACAAAGAAAAAAACAAACCCTAGCAGGTTTCTTCTTAGGAAGGAAAAAATAATTTTAAAAGACGATAATCATCTTTAAACATGCCTCCATGTCTTCTTTGCAGGAAAAAGCACTCATCAGTCAGAAGTCCTTCTAGAGGACCCTGTAGGAGCTTATTCTTGTTCCTTTGTTATTTAATATTTAAAAGCAACTTAAAGATAACAGGTAAAATAATGGGAATTTACAAGTAAGGAAACTGATGGAAATGGATCAGGAAATGGGAACAGGAAATGATTGGGATCACCTTGGTCTGAGCAACCAAAAGACATTTTGTACAACAAAACAGATATTTAGGAGCTGAGATTGTTGGCTGAACTTCTGTGTGAAATTTCTCCTCAGAAGCAGTAATTTTATGTGTCATACACTCCAGGCCTTCTTCAATCAACTTTGCTGATGTTCCAGGAGGACTTAGAACAAATGTGCATAATGAGCAGTAGAAATCCTTGTAAGAATAAAGTGATAAACATTACTGTGTTTGGTGCTACTTCAGCCACTACTGGAACACTGTGTAACGTGCTGGAAGCCAAACTCCAAGATGTATTTCCATAAACTGAAAATGGCTCAGGGAGAAAACACCAAGGTAACTTGACAGATTCTTGTGGCTTGAAAAAGGTGTTGGATGGTAAGTGGTCACATTTACTCCAGTCCTGTGGAACAGAACTAGACAGTCAGAGCCTCTGTTATCTATATGATATATTTCTTCTGTCAATTTTTTCTCTCACTGGTTGTGCTAGATTTGATCCAACAAGGGGGTTTGGTTATCTTTTTTAAAGGATCCAGAGAAAAGCTGTCCTTCAAAGTTAGTTTCTCCTTTTTGTGAACTATTTCTGGTTGTGGAACATCCCCAAGCTCACCTTTGACACCAGTCCTTGAGTCTTCACTTCATCCTGGCTGTTTTGTCCTTCCTTCATGCTACTTTTGGAAAATTGAAAAATATCCACATAAATTTGTCTCTAGCCTTTCCTGTCTTCCATGTATTCTTCTTCTGCTTTCATTGCTTGGTTCCATTATCCCACCTGGGTTTTTCACTTAAAGTGGTTAGGGATTTTTGCTTCAGTTCATAATTGTTTTCATTATTACAACCCTTTTTTTAAAAAAAGCCAGTTTCCAGCTTTGCATCTTTCTTTGGATAACTTCTCTCTGTCCTTGTGCCACCTTATTCCTTTAGCACATATAGTTCTTCTCTGTTCCTAGAACTTACTAGAAGTTATGTCCTGTCATCCAAGTTCTGGTTTATCAGGATAAACAAATTAAATTAATCTCCTTCATTAGGTTTATCTTGGTAGGATGGATGAAATGGGTTTATCAGATCACTTATCAAAGTCTTACTTGTGCAGAAACATTCTGCTGCCGCATATAAAAACATTAGTCTTAAAAGAAAGCATAAAATATATCCAGGCTTATTCCACACTGGAAATCCAGTGTGTTCATTGACAATATTACTAGCAAGCAGCTTGCTGCTAGGGGAAGAAAAATTCCTTGCCTACAGTTAATTTGTACAACGTATAAAATCCATGGTCCTACATTAACACATGATCTATGTGAATTTATTGGAGAAGGATTAAGCAAGAGTTTTTAAAAAATAATAAATTTGCCTTCAAAAAGGGCATACTTTTACTAAATGGTAAGTGGTTGCAGCTGTTAAGTTCCTCATAATTGTGGGAATAATAGTAAAAGAAGTGGTATTTTTCATTAGACTACCCTTTCTTTCTCTCTAAATTCTCAGGCTCATTGGGGGAAATTAATGTTTTCATTTCCAGGAATTCTTGCTTCAGCCTTCTCTCATGTGTTTGGAACTGACTTATGACCAACAGAAGTCAGAAACAACAGCCCAATGCAAGTCTGTCACTCTTCAAGTAAAATTATTTTTGAAAGTATATTGTCTGGAGCCCTAATTGATTAGGCAGCTGGAAGAAGGAACAGTGGAGTAAAAAATTAGTTCTTTCTGTAGACAACATTAAATCTGTCTCACTACAAGGGCAGGTCAGTCCAGCTAGAGAAGGGATCCTTGCTTGATTCAATTCCCTTGACCACACAGTAATTCATTCAGTTGACCATTCCCTCTCTGTACTTGAGCCCTTCCTTGGCAATGTCCATGTTCACTGGCACCCAGTCTGTTCCCATGTGGATGTTTTAAAACTTTCATGTATATCTGTGGAAGTGTGGGATCTTTTTATGTGAGGGTGTAAATCCTAGGATAAACTGTGATGCAGAAGGGAGTATTATTGAATGCATAGCTAGAATTAAACTATTTCTGTAATCTAAAGAAAAATAAGGCTTATGCCCTTCTTTTCCTCTTTACCGAGATGTATACACAGCCTCATAAAGCATGTGAGACAAAGTTTCTGTTCAATCAGTAGTTTCCACTGCAATCTGTAGGAACTTTTGTTGATTTACTCAAAATAAAAATGCTTATTTAACCTTAAAAATATCAAGAACATCAACTCATGACTTGTCTGTTTTTACTGGAGATTCCTCTGGATGACTGGAAAAAGTTGTTCTGAGTTAAAAAAAGAATAACATGGAGAGAAAGCCAAGCTAATGCCAGAGGACAGTTTAAAACTGTTGAGGACAGATGTTTTGTGTGTTTTCTGGGTCACTTTGGGGAAAAAATATGCTGCTGTGACTCCTCAGAAACTGAGTTGATACTGACAATCTGGTTCGTTTCTTCATAAATAGAAAAGCATCATATCAGTTACCAGTAGTAGTGTATTTATAATTTATCTCTTTAGTTATGATTAATTACATCATTAGTTTAGTCAAGATTTAGCTAAACTGTGGGCAATCAGAAATAGAAAAGACAAAAATGGAAAGCAAAAATAATCCCTATAAGATGGTCCTTATTGATTTTCTTTCATCTAGTTTAATGAGTACTTAGAAGTTTTTCTCCAGGATAGACAAGTGCCTGTGAAAACACTGAAAATATCACCTTTAAGGTTGTTTGGTTAGGCTCTGCTCTAGCATGGGTTGGACTGGCAGTAAGAAGCATGGGTGAAGATTATGATGGGAACAGGGAGAATCTTGAGGCTACCCCACAAAGAGCCCTGTATTTTAATCATGTACTGAAATGGGTAATTGTCAGCCTCCTGGGCAGTGTAGGTTTAGACAAGTGCAAACTGTGCTGTCTTCAAGGACAACAAGCATTGTAATATCCCAATGTGCTATTCAATATAATTCCCAATGCTTTCCTTTCAAGACCTTGTCAGGATGTTCCAGGTCTTTCTGAGTTCCACTGAATCATCTATGAATGATGTGATGGTGGCAAATCAATGAAGTGATGGCAGAGTAATGTAAGTGTCATAGCACTAGGAAGAAATCAGCAAGATATTTGTGTGGAAAAAGAGAGGAAATAGCTCTCCTTAAATCTGGCACTACACACTGAGCAAAGGGAGAGGTCTGTCACTGAAGGTTTCAGGGTTCTTAGCAGCTCAGAGGACAATTGGCTTAAGTTCCTCAAGGGGCACCCTGTGGAGAACCAAAAATATTTTTGGCTAAAGTTATGGTGCTTGCAGAGCACTGATGGGTTGTCGTGGGTCTTACATGGGAAATGTGGCTTGGGCCAAGAGGAGAGCCTTCAGAAAGGTGTCTCTGATCCCAACAAATTTGCTGGAGAGCTGCAGCCTTTGGGAATTGGGATCTGCTGGAGCTGAGTAGCTCAGTCCCTGAGCTCAGAGTGGTGCTGCCAGAGGGATTCTGTCTGCCCTGTGGTGTCCCTGTAGGTTATACACAGATGGGGACGTTCCTTCCCTGTATGGGCTCTGCATGTGGAAGAAGTATGTGATGCTGGGCAGAGCTATCCTGAGGCAATTCCTTAGTGCCCAGGAACTGTCTAGTATGTGGCCTGAAAAGTGGTGTCATTGTTTCCTAGAAAGCAAATACCTAACCCCAAAACCTGACTAAAGATTCATTGAAGTGGGGTGCTGATCCTCCAGGGCAGCATCAGATCTTCTGAATCCTACTGGTACATCCTGAAACACTCGGTCTTTCTAAAACTCCTCCTGATGCTAGTCTTTCCATACCTGTGTGAAAACACGACAATGACTGTCTTCCTGACAGTTCTTGGAAGGCAGAATTAATGAAGAAATGAACCAAATATTTTCTGACTGATCTTCTGGCAATGTGGATGTGCATCTGCTGTAATTGCACTGTCTAAAGCAAGTGCGCATCTGATCAAAACTCAGAAGAGACACAAAGGTGCAGCTCCTCTTCCAAAGTAATGGGTATCCCATCCACCTGGGGGAAGGAGACATTGAAACAAGAATTTTCTTATTATTGATGCAATTTTGACGCCTTGAACGACAATGCAAGAAGACAGAAGAACACAAACGAACTCAGAGTAACCTGTCAGAACAGAAGGTGCAACTCATTTCCTACTATTAAATGTATTGTTTAATGATGTACTGAAGCTTCAAGTTTTCCTCTTTAGCCTGAAAAGTCCTGAATCTCCTGTGTAATGGTAGGGTATAACCTAAATATCATGGCTGCAAAAAGCACCAGCATCATCTTTAGGGCTGCCTTGACTACCTTGACTTTAACAGTTCTTTCAGTTTCCCTCAGAGAAATTACTCTTTTATGAACATGTCATCTTCAAGCTGAGGCAAAGCACTTTCCAGACTGCTGTTGACTCCTGCAGGATGAACTTCACAGTTAAATATCTTCTACTGTAGACAAGAGGACAGACAATACAGACTTTGCCTTAGAATAAAGGATCCAAGGAGAGTTGTTGACTTATTGATTTTACAGTATAGGGCGTAGCTACCACATTTGTTCTTTGATCTGAAACTCCAGACATCAACCACTGCCAAGAAGAAAAACAACAGTAAGAAGCTCATATTTATAGTGATACTCTGCCCTGTCCAAGCAATAGATGGCTTTGTCATGGAACAATGACCCCTGCTAAAGCAAATCACTCATTTCTGCTACATGAAATAGTAGCTTCCTCTGAAATTACCAGTTCCAAGTACTAGATGAATGGTACTGAGATGAGTTAGCAGGCAATGAAGGAATGAAGTACATGAAGGAATCCTCTTCTTTCTCCATGCAGTGGCTGTGATGTGGGGATGCCATTTGGAAAGTCTAGTAGGAGTTTCCTGCTGACAATGTGCAAAGCAGCTTTCCCACTGGGTGACATTTGAACACCCACAAACATTTACAACTGTGGGAATGCTGTAGAGTTCCCTTAAACTCTAGGAAAAACACCTTGAAAGTGGTTTGTTTGCCTAACTTGAGAATGTAATTTCAAAGGGGGAAGACAGCTCACAGCTGTGTATTCTTACCCACACCTGTGCTTAGCACAGGGTGCCTGGTCTGTGCACCAGTGCATATAAATAGAGTCCTGTTATCCCAGAAAACACTCCAGTGATATCAGTACTGCTGTGGCTTTACCCCTCAGCATGCAGCTCGGTTGCTTTTATTAATAACCAGAAATTGTGTTTAACCATTTCACTTGCAGTGTTGCACAGCTCTCCTTTAAGGGACCATCTATGTGTTTTCATGGCAGTTTTACAGCCTTAATTCAGAGCTGGTGATAAATAAAGCCATTCCCAAACTTAGAAATGCCGAGAGCCAAGAATCACAGTTTCTCAAATCTCCAAAATAAATAAGTTATGTGTCAAACTTGCCTATCCATTGGCAAGGGAGTGCCATGAACACTAATGTCTGATTGTTGATAAGGGAATGTGGATGTTGTGAAGTGTTGACTGATACAGCACTCAAGGGAATGGAAAAGAGAAAGTGGTGGAAGATGCAAAAATGTGTCAGCTGATATCTCAGTAGGGCTTTTTTTTTCTGGTTCAGTGAAGATACTGTCCTGAAGGGTTGCAGAGGAGAATAACTCTCTAAGTTCAGCAAAATCTGTTCTAGGAGTTCTATTCTTGTGGTTTTGTGGCAATGTACGGTCTGAGTAAGGTGAACAAGGTGGGGGTTTTTTTTGAGTGCATATCAGGGCTGGTACTCTTGGCTTTTGTTTTTGTAGTTATGAATGCTTTTCATCTATGAATTACAACCTTTTTTTATCTTGATTAGAACGTCCAAAAGCTCATGTAGCAGAACGGATACTTTGGCTTGTTCTTTACTCCATTTACTTGTGTGTATATGAGGGTAATTAAATTCAAAGGGAGACTTTTCCATCTTTTTTGTTTTGTTTTGAGTAACTTTCCATGCATCTCGAGGCTTCTCTTTCATACTTCCTCTCTAGAATTGTACTTCTTGTTCTGATAGGATGTGTCAGTCACTCATCCTGTTGCCTGTAAATTGGCCAGGATCATTTCCAGTAACAGAGGCCAGTGTCATGATACACTAGCATTGGTATCACACAACTATAAATAGATTCTTCCACAGGCCTCAGAAGGATAAATAGACATTCAGAGTTGCTGCAGTCATATAGGAGAAGAATAACAGCTCTAAAAACTAATGCCAGGACCCAATGTTTGGTTATTCAGAGGGCTGCTTTTTCTCTCAAAGGGCTTGGCTTGTGTAACTCTTTAAATATTTTTTAATTTTTTTTAATGTATTTTATTTGCTTTCTTCTGGCACATGGGCAAACTGCTGCTACCCAGCATGTCCTGTAGTGTTGTTATTAGATTTTAGGAGGAAAAGGAAAGGTTTCACTGTTATGGTCATTTCTGGTTTTCATGTGTCCTTTTCACAGCTTCTGTCTCTACATATGCACAGATGTGTGACGCGTGTGTAAGAAGGTTCCTTGCATCCTGTGTATAAGAAATCTGCTACTTGAATCAAGAAAGAATCATTTCAGTCACGGGGACCCAGCAAGCATTTGGAAATGCTTCAGCTGGTCCTCCATGAGTGCAGGAGATTTTGGCAGCACATTAAGGCAGTGCATATACACATATATGTACTCTTTGCAAGAGAAGCAGTTTTGTAGTCAGAAAACTACGACTTGCTGTGATATACATGCGAAGCCTAATCCCCCTCCTCACCATCTTCTAGGATATAGCAAGTCAAGTGAATGTCTGCAAAAATTTCACTGAGTTTTTTTCATTTGGTGATATAACAGACAACTTCTGGTGAATCTCAATATGGTACCTTAAACTGTCTCCTCAATCTGAAGGACTCCACTGTGTCTCTGCTGAAGGTTTCTGCCTCTAAGCTGAGTCAAGGAACTGCCTGGAGTCTCAGCTATTGTAATGGGGAGCATTTTAACTTTAAACAGTAATGAAAAAGTGTGTATTCCCTTCTTGTAGGTTTGGAAAACAAGCTGGGGCTGGTAGACATGTGTGGTTATGACTTAAACCACCACAGCTCTATTTGCCTTTTGCTAAAGCCTGTGACAGGATAAGCCTCCTAACTTTTGTTCTGGTACAGAACCAAAGAGGAGCAGAAGCCTCACTGGCTGTATGGATGACAAATAAACACAGGGCTCACAAAAGTTTAGTTTTGGCTAAAGAATCTTCCTGTGTCACATTTCTAGAGGGCTTGATCCCATGTGCTCATGGAGGCATTATATTGGATGAATCCCTGAAAGGTTTTTGACATGTACTTAATGTTTCCTATTTTTCAAGGACGGTCCCAGCAACTGAAATTTGATTCCTTTCTAGAAATTTTGGGTTGACTTACATGGATGTAATAAAACACCTGGGCTGCAAAATAGATCATATTTAATTTGATCTCCTTCTGTAGCTTGTGTAAATTCTGGATTAGAACAAAAAGTGACCACATTTTGCCTGTGTTTGCTCAGCACTCCTATTTGTAAGGCTCTTGTTTCAACTGATAATGATGTGTCAGCTTTAAACCATTTGGCCTTGGCATTTCCATGGCATGTTTTCCCAGTAAGTGTCACTATTAGGCTGAATGAGGCTTTCCAGAAACAGCAAAAAATGATTCAGCTTTCTAATATAGAAAGGTGGAAAAATACATTTTGCAAATGCGCTCAGAAAATAACTCATATTCTCTTCAGTAAGTGGTTCTTGATATTTGTTTATTTATCTATTTATTTTTTTTATCTGACACATGAGGTGTACTGAGATTTGTGGTGGTCTGTGTTTGGTTTGGGTTGTTTGTTTTGTTTTGTTGGGGGTGGTTGTTGTTGTTTTTCTGAAATAGCATCTAATTATGTATCCTGACTGGAGCCTTTTTAGAGTTTGTCATATTAAATTGGTATCTATGAACTAAGAGAGGATACTTTGAAATGCCTGAGTGCAAGTTGCTGCAGCTGAGTTGGGACAACCCCTGGTATTAATACAGGCTGGGGGGTGAGGGATTGAGAGCATCCCTGCAGAGAGGGACTTGAGGGTGCTGGTGGATGAGAGGCTGGATGCTAGCCAGGAACATGAACCGAAGTCCAGAAAGCCAATTGTAACATAAAGCAAAGAAACCCCAAAAAGCAGCATGCCCAGCAGGTCAAGGGAGGTGATTCTGCCCCTCTTCTCTGGTGACACCCTATGTGCAGTGCTGCATCCAGCTCTGGGGTCCCCAGCACAGGAAGGGCATGGACCTGCTAGAATGACTGTGGAGGAGACCACGGAGATAAGAGGATTGCAGCACCTCTCTTATGAAGATAGCTGAGAAAACTGGGGTTGTTCAGTATGGAGAAGGCTCCAGGGAGACGTTATGGCACCTGCAATACCTAAAGGATCGACAGGAGAGCTGGGGATGGAAGGTTTAACAGGGCCCGTTGCGGTAGGACAGGGTAACAATAGTTTTGAATTGAAGGAGGGCCGATTTGGACTCGATATGAGGAGGAGGAGGCATGATGAAACTGTAACGTGTTGCTATGAGAGGTGGTAGATGCCCCATCCCTTTCATTCACGGCCAGATGGGACGGGGCTCTGAGCAACCTGATCTAACTGAAGATGTCCCTGCTCATTGTAGAGGGTGGGACTGGATGGGCTTCAAAATATTTTCCGACCCAGTAGCCCATTCTGTATCGTTGGTATCCCTGCCTGCCCGCGAGGCATGGCGCTGTCCCCAGGGACACAGACCTTCCCGGGGGACACAGATTTCCCGGGGGACACAAATCTCCCTGGATCGCCGCTCCCCGCAGCGGGCCTGGCGTGTGAGGGGCCCTATCCCGCCGCTAGATGTCGCCGTTGCTCTTCGCCGGATTTTCGGCGCCCGCACGGCGCCTTTCCAGGGAGCGGGATATTCATTCCATGGAAACACGGGGTCTTCAGGGCTGGGAAAGGACCTGTGAGACCACCGAGTCCAACCGTTCACCCGGCACAGCCAGGTCTATCGCTAAGCCATGTTCCCAAGTGCCGCATCTACGTGTCCTTTAAACACCTTCAGCGGTGCTGACCCAAACATTGCCCTGGGCAGCCTGTCCCAATGCCTGACCCATTCAGCGAAGAAGTTTTTCTAGATATCCAAACTTAAACCTCTCCTGGTGCATCTAGACAAGCCATTTCCTCGTCTTGTTGCTTGTTATCCTGGAGAAGAGAGCTACTGCCTCCTGGCTACAGCCTCCTTTCTCAGTTGTAGAGAGCATACGGTCTCCCGAGCATACTTTTCTCCAGGCTGAACACCCCCAGCTCCCTCAGCCGCTCTTCACAGGATTTACTCTCCAGACCCTTCTCCAGCTCAGGCACCCTTCTCTGGACTCAATCCAGCACCTCAATGTCCTTCCTGTAGTGAGGGGCTCAGAACTGAACACAGGATTTGAGGTGCAGCCTCACCTGTTCCAAGTACAAGGGATGGTCATGGCCCTGGTCCTGCTGGCCACAACACACACCCGAGGAGCAAAGGTCCCCCACAGGCTCCAGCTGTGTCTGACACAAGCAGCCGTGTGTGGGGTAGTTTTCCCAGAAGTGCAGTTTTGGTTGGTTTTATCTAGAATTGGTTTGGGAGGGCATGGTAATGGGGGCAATGCTTTGGGGGGCATGCTTCTCCCTATGGATACAAAATTCAAAATTCACATCTTCCACTGAGTTCACTATGCCTGAAAAACACAAGTAGAAATAGTGGACTTGCTTGATTCTGCTCTTACTGGAACGAATTATGATTGTCTTTGTGCCAGAAAATTAGTCAATATCACGTAACCAAGTTTATCTTTGACAGAACGTTATACTGCCATTTGTTCTAAAGTAACACGTCAGATTACAGTTCCCAAACTGGTACAGAATCATAGAATTGTTTAGGCTGGAAGAAATTTTTAAAGATGATCTAATCCATATACCCTGCCTTAAGCAGGAAAAATGGGTTACACTTGAAATCAAACTTTGAGTCTTCGTGTCTCCTATAAATGTTTATAGGAATTTATAGCATGTTGCATTCAAAAATCTGGATTAATAAAGCATTATGAAAGCTGGAAAATCAAGCATGGTTGTTGAATTAACATTGTCCATGCATCCCGTGTTTTCTTCTTTCTACAGAAATAGAAATTACAGTGTCTGTGTATACAAACACTCACTGTTTATTTTTGCCATGTCAGTGTGTTTTCATCTTCACCAGGGATGGCTTTTACCTCACCAGCATTCAATGCTTTGTTTTTCATTGAAAAAGATGAAATATGAGATTCCTATTCTGTAATGCTGACTGAATTATTAATTTCTTGTGGACATTTCTGCAATACTTCACAATATGCATACAAAATCAAGCAGTGTTACTGGGCAACATGGACAGTGTTATGAGACAGAGTTTAAAATTGTCAAACAGCTGTTAATTCTGGTGATCACAGTGAGACATCTTGAAAAAGCTTTTCAAAGCATTCGGAGTTTTATGCTATATTAGGTATTCAGAAAACTACTATAATAAATTGAACTTTGGCTGAAGCTGTGAGTACTCAGCAAACCTGGCCAGATGTTTCACATGGGATGTGTAAGAACTTAGAGAGTTTGTGATCATTGGGTTAGTTAAGGTTTCTGCCTAGTTCTGCCTTGTGTTATGTACAGAAGCAGATATGGAATCTCATTTTTCAGGCAGCATTCAGTTGTCTTGACCCTAAGAATATACGTTTTTATTTTTGCTATAGCAATCTCCTGATTTGCCACCCATCTTCTGCATTATTAAAAACAAACAAACAAACAACAACAGCAAAAGCAACAGAAAAAGAAACGAGACAAGATTATAAGGACAGTAGCATTTTTTATCCCTGTAGAGCAATGTGCATCACATGGAGCATGCACAGAAGAGAGAACATTAAAAAAAGAGCAGGCATTTTTAATCTTGATACTGCTTTCTTTACTTGCAAGCATAATATTGTTTTTAATACTTTGCTTTTCTAAAAACCTAGGGAATTACACAAAGTGAAAACATTGAACTAGATTTTGTGGAATCATAACACCCCCCACAGGGGTCATCAGCAAGATGGCAATCTCTGTATGCATCTGACAGCCATCTGCTACTTGAGCTAACAGTGTCACTGACAGCAGTTGCTGAGAGTTATTTTTTATGCTGCCTGTCAGTAGAAAGGAAGAAAGGGTGTACATCCTGTGGATGCCCTAACCTCTTGCCAGGTGTGGAGAAATTTTCACATCCAAGTCTCTGGGAAGGAAGTCTTGGCTGGTGGACTGGATCCTCAAAGACTGAACCTTTCTGTCTGATTACTCCTCCTTTCCGTGTTTCAGCCTTCCATCTCATCCTCTTCCCTGCAACTGTATTTTGTCCCAGTATTCTTTTCTGAATCCTTCTCATTTCTCTTTATCACTTGTAGCTATCTCAGTGCTCTTTCCAGTTTCCTGGCTCACTTTTAGTTCGGCTCTGCCTGGGCTGGTATCTTCTGAGCCCAGCCTTCTCCAGCATTATATTAGATTAGCTGATGTCCCTCCCAAACCTCCAAGTTTCCTGTTACCTCCTAATTACTCCTGATGTCAGGTTTTACCCCAGCTAGTAGCACACTTGCCCCTCTGCTTCCATTTTCATTTCATTTCTTCCAGCTCCAATATCAGTTTCTCTCACCCCATCCTGCATTACAGGGTCCATTCTAAGTCTTGGACCAAAGGGCATTTTCCTGAATAGGCCCTTCCCTGCAAGTCAAGTTATTTTCCAGCCTGTGTTTAAGTTAAAATTTTTATCCTCAGATCTGATAAAACTTTACATCCATTCTTCAGTGTATTCTTTCCTAAAAACAGTTCTCACAGAAGATACCTTCAGAGCTGTTTGAATGAAAAGGGAGCATAGTCGAGGACTGTCTTAGATTCTGTCTCAAATTTTGTAGTTAAATCAGCTCGGTCATATTAAAAGGAGACAGAAAGGGGGACAGCATATCTTCCAGCTTCTCCCCTTCAGTGATAGGTGTCACAGTGAGGCCAGAGGGGATGATCAGAACACCTTGTCTAGCTCTCACATGCTGCTAGCCTCTGTATTTCACTCCCTTCATATATATTGGAGCTGCTAAATTGAATTTTGATACTCAGATGATCATAGTTCCTTTAACAAGGATTGGAAAGCCTGAGGATAAACATGCAGGCTTGTCTGAGAAACAGTGTGAATCACTGCCTTTGTCAATATGATGGTGTTTTTCTGGGAGCTGACATGATGGCAGCGTGTAATACAGTCATGAATAGATTAATCAGGTGATGTCATAGCATGTATGTGATGCCTTTTGTCACATTTCTTGTTGCAGGGCTTTTTTTCCCACTATTTTCTTCTATTTTCTTCCATTTGATCAAAACCATAAGACATTAAAATTATACTAATACTTTGAGCAGTTTTCTTTTTTTTAAAAAAGCAGAAGTGAGGAGAAAACTTTATTCTTGTTAAGCTCAATTTTATTTGATCTTCTCCTAAGCAGAGTGCCATTTAATTACTCCATTATAAAGCTGCAGAAAGCAAATAATGCCACTGGGGACATTCCCTGAAAATGCATGAAAGTTAAGGATTGTGATTTGGTTAAACTTAAGTTACTCAGTTTGTGTCAACTTACCTCAACAATGAGAATATGGGTATTTTACTTGGAAAAGCCTTAAAATATTTAGATATTGATGAGTGAGGTAATTTAATCTAAGGAGGTCTGATTTTTATGGTATTATGCATCATGTCCAGACAGTCTAACAGATTTCTAGAATTTATCTTCTCTTAAACTGTATCGTGCTTAATTTAGAAACAATTTCATGAGTTCTGGGTGCATTAGTACACACCATTATTTGTTCAGAATCTGGGGTGTTCAAGTATTTTTTGCCTTTGAAATACCTGTATATTTATGAACTCCTTCAGAAACTTTCATTTTGAAAAATCTTCTTCTCAAACAACTTTCAAATAAAGAAGAAACACACAGAAGTTTGCTGGCTTTGTAAGAACAACAAAATTTGCATCCAAACTCTAAATAGGCCCAGCACGTTAGATGGACAGAGAAAGGTGATGACTGTTTTTGAGTTAATATTATTATTTCTCTTTTGAAAGAGCACCTGGAGTCCCCATTTGAGTTCAGCTGCCCACTGAGTATTACATCTCCCCAGAACAGCCCCAGGTATGCAGAAGGTCAGACAAGAAGGTGTTCTAGTCCTGCCTGGCCTCAGCCTATGAATAAAGGAAAAAACTTTTGCTGCCCAGTGTTTGCAATGAAAATAGACCTGGCAGATGGTGAGGAAACATGGAGGTGCCCTGAATTCCCACTTTAGAGCTGGGTAATGGGACTGATAGGTGACTTGCCTGGTGTCACATAGGAAGTTGAGTTAGTACCAAGATTTAGACTGAGCTTGGCCACAAGCCTGGCCTTTCTCTTGTAGTGTTTCATAGTTAACAGACTGGTCTGTACTAAGGCTGGATATGATTACCAGCTCCTCTTTAGCTCCCTTTGAAGAAGTTATACTGCTATGAAGCAATCTTTGTTGTCTCCACCTGTAAAGGATGCACCAAGTCCCAGCCGTTGAACTCATGTAAATGTGCTGGAGCAGAACTTTGCCATTAACTTCTTCTCTAAGCCCTTAAATGAGGGCAGGAAACAGCCTCGTGCTAAGCAACTATATTCATAACTGTATTTAGCAAACCAAATAAGCAAACTTCAACAGAGATGGTTTCAAGTGTAAATTCTCATCAGGGACTCACTCTTCACAGAGTGCCCTTTGGATGCCTCTGTCCAAATTTTAAATCTTTGCAGTATCCCTAAGGATTCTCACTACACATGAATTTGGGGTTTCTTTGCCCATCCCAGCTCCTGTGCTCTGCTTTCTGTGTTCTTAGAGTGGACTCTGCAAAATACATGAGAGGGGGTAGAAAATGCTGCTTTAGCTGCTCAGTGGTTCTGATATTTACCCAGGAAAGCTGGGGTGTGGTCTGACTAAATGTGTCCTGTGTTCCAAAAGAATGCCCTAGTTGCCAAGCGCTCTCTCTGGGTTAGGACTGTGCTCACTTCCCTTTATTTGCCACAAAATGCAGTGGGGTTCCTGCTTATTATTCTGGGGCTGTTTTTTGAATCTCCATTCAGAGAATCTACATTTCTCACACATTAGCTTTAGGGAACACAGCAGCACTTCACAGGGAGGACCATGTAACCCAGTATTTGTGTCTTATGCAGAGAATTTTCCACGCCTCAGGTTCCAAAATGTGAACTGGAAACAATGCACCTTATGCAGGGGAAGGCACAGAAGAGGAATGTTTATTATTCTCCCACACATATGCAAATCTAGAAAAAAATCATCTGGAGAAATGAATACTGTTAAAATACTAACACAAAATATTTTTAGGTATTTCATGTTCTTTTTCAGTTGTAGAGGAAGAGAGTTGCTGCTTTTTCCTTGTTTCAAACCCTAATCTTATGTGATGCAAATATAATTCAGGCTTTACAGCAAAGATTTCTGACGTAGTGAGAAATGAAAATGATGGTGAATTTTTCCAATATTTCCTCATTTGCTTTTTCTGGATCTAATTGCATTTGTTACTGTCTGAGTTGTCTGCAGACTCTACAGCTGTTTTTCCTCCCATGTAGTTGTGATCTCTCTAATGTTTATTTTTTGCATCCCTAGAAATACTGCAAAAGGGACAAAAGTTGACGTGCAGTTACAAGGGGCTGTCTAAG
The DNA here is from genome assembly GCA_024734555.1 of Trochalopteron elliotii. Classification (NCBI taxonomy): domain Eukaryota; kingdom Metazoa; phylum Chordata; class Aves; order Passeriformes; family Leiothrichidae; genus Trochalopteron; species Trochalopteron elliotii. The sequence continues at coordinate 2,194,299 of JANPWX010000437.1, read as the reverse complement.
GCTAAAATTTCTCATCAAAACTCTGCATGTCCCAGACCACAGAAGTAATCAGGGTAAAAACTTTCACAGTTTTTCTTGAAATATATTTTCTCTCACATGTAAACCATGGAAAAAATATCTTTGTGTCACAGTAGCAATGGGGTGACTAGCAGGAACTCAAATGACCAAATGCCCTAATTTTCACATTTGAGTATTCTGGGTTCTTTTTGTAGGATTTTCAGTTTTGCTTGGGCTTTTTTTTTTTTTGTTTGCTCCCAGCCAAAATGCAGGATGTGGACAAAGCTGAAGTAAAATGGAACCTTTTTGTTTGAGAAAACTTTGAAGAGTTGTTTTGCACAAACAAAAATGGTTTATTTTCTCTGCCTGTGTTCTCAATAGACATTGGTCTTAACAGAGTTTGGGATTTCCTACTTGTTAAGAAAATTTTTAATTTTTCATGTAATCAGAGGCAAATAAGCATTGATTCCAGATGTGTTCTCCTGTTTGCTTCAGTTTGCTTTATGTTGTTATCGTGGAAGTTTGCACCCAAAACTGATTCCATACTGCATTAGAGATGAAAATGAAAACAAGAGTAGTTTGAAGAAGACAGAGATGTAGCTACATTATGTAGAGGCACACATAATACACGTGTTTTACAGGTTTGATATGTTAACTCCTGCGTAACACACATGTGAGTCAGTCATTGCAAAGCTGGCATTAGGTTTGGAGCAGCAATTTAAGGTTGACAGTCTGCTGTTATTAACTCCTCTGGAGTGCCTTTGGGAAAATACTGTGTATAATTCAACTGGCTTTTGTGTAGTTTCAGTTGGACTTAGTCTGTGCACAGTTTATCCATGTCAGAGAAATGCAGGTGGGAGATCAGCATTCAATTAACACATTAAAAAAAAAACAACCAAAAAAATTCTTCATCTAAATAATGCTTTATTCATTTTGACTAGATAGTCTTGTTTTTAAATCTTGGATGAAATTCAGCCCCAGACAATTTGAGGGGTGTTAATAGTTTTTAAAGTTGTGTGATGTCAAGTTTCTCAAGATTGCCTGGTTCTTAAAATGTTAAAAGAAAAAGAAAAGTACAGAAACATTATTGAGGATTTATTCCATTTCCAGGAGAGGGGAAAAGAAAAAAAAAAAAAAAAAAGAAAAAAAAAGAGGAAATCTATTATTTAAGGTAGAAATACAGCCAGTGTGATAAAAGTGCCTCCCCACGTCTTGTGGCCAGGTGCTACGTGCATATAAATGTTTCACGTTAAGCTTTAAGATCAAGGAAGAGTCTGTGGGGAACCTTGTTTCCTGGAGATCTGCTTGCTGGAGTAGCTCCCAAGTACTGACTTCCCATTTTTTATTTGGTTATTAAGGATGAAAGGCTACATCGTTTTCTGGAGCAGCGTTCCTTGCATGCCATTATCTTTGTCCACAGCCATGAAACATGCATTTCTATAGGTTCATGTGGATGCTTAGCCTCACTCAGCTTAGCCACCCTGACTCCTGCTTTATGTAAGTTTAATTCAAAGGATCACCTTTATGTCGTCCTGTAGGCTGAACAAAAGAGAGATGGTTTCATTAGTTGAGAAACTGTCTTTTTTACATACAGCTGAGCATCATGGGTCTCCAACCTATGTAATGCAGGGCACTCTCTGGTACTGCTGAAAAGGGAACTTGGAAAATCTAATTTTCTGCTATGATTCACTCTGGGCAATGTGTGTGTATGTGCAGCCTTACATGTGCAAATTGTCAGTATGAAGTTTTGCATGCTCCAAATATGTACAGAACCAGGAGGAAAAATGTGGTTGCAACCCATTTGTATTCAGTTTGCAACAGCAAATCGTCCCTAGGATTAGAAATTCCAGCACTTACCTATTTATCACAGCTGCTCTGCATAAATATCCCTTCCAAAAAGACTTTTTTTTAAAAAAAGACTGGTGTGATTAAGAGATTTTTTAAAATATAATAAGCTTACCAATTTGGGGGGTTTTGCTTGGATAAAAATCCTGATTTAACTACTATATTTTTTAAATTTAGCTAATTATTATATTTCTAGTAAATGCTATCAACATGAATGTTCTGAAGTTAAAACCAGGCACTTGCCTGGCACTTAGCTCCTTAAAAATCATCTTTAGAAAAATTGTAATAAAAAATTTAAGCTAAGAAATTACTGCAAAATATTATTACACATATAAATGACAGAATCACGTTCAGTCAAATGTGGCATGCTGCTGTAAGATGGGAAATGATAATCATTATACAGAGGTAACAAGGAAAGCACAACAGATGCAGAACTTTAGAGTGAAACAAAACCCTTCAAAACAAGCAAAACTTGATAGTTTACCAAGGGTAAGGAGACTAAGAGTAAGAAAAAGTTATTTGGGGTTTTTCAGGGATGAGGGATCCAACCTACAGATATTTCTTCTACTCTGACCTGTGTGCTTCTGTCTCACTCTTTAATGTAATTGAAGGTACTGAAAAACAGGTGGCAGGGAGTTGCTTGGGGAAAAGCTAATAATGGCAATCTACTGTCTGGAGGGTTTATGCTTGTGCATTTTCTCTAACATGACACTCATATCAAATATAAATTTAACAAGGACTGATCTATATTCTGTACTCTTCAGACATTGTTACTGAATCCATTTCCTGATGGCTCTGGGGAGGAGAAATTGTGTTGCTCAAAACCAGGCACGTGGTTGGTTTTATATAGAAAGGGAAACATATTTTTCCCTAAACCCAAATTTTCTTTGTGGAACCAAGAAGCCCATACATATATATATGTATGTATGTATATATGTATATGTTTATGTCTGAGTGCATCTATATATATATATAAAACTCATACTTCTTAACCCTTCTGACACAGACATCCAAGTGCTGCCAACTTTGAGTTTAGTTTAGAGGATAAACACAGATAAAAGCACGGTAAGCAGGGACCTGCTATCCTTGGCAGAGGAAGGAGACAGACACTCTGCATGGTCCATTGCCAGCAGATTTTCGTTGCAGTAACTACTTCAGTTTGAATACTGTTTTTGGAATAGTTCAGTCGAGTTTCTGAAAACAGTGCAGGAGTAAGAGCTCAAAGATTTCTCACGTATTTCTCAGACCTGGAAGGGAATATAGCCTATCTAACATGAACAGAAATGAGCACTCATGCTTATGTTTCTAATTTGAAAATACGTTTCCTGCCTCTAAGGATGTGTTTGAATACACTGGGGAATACATACAATTTTGTGAATACCTTCACTGAGAGAAATGATGCATCCTAAGGGTTGTGTTATCAAAGGAGCTTGAGTTGAAGTCTCCAGTATCCTCTGCTTTAATATATCTTTGGATGGCAGGTCAGTATCTGTAAAGGCAGCAGGAATAAATGTTTTCCTAACTTTCCTGTAAAGCATGGCAGTACAGTTTCTGAGCATTTTAAACTAAAATGCCTCTATGATACACATTTTACTTTGCTCTCTGCCTCACACATTATTTTGGTGCAGTAAGCATTTAGTTTATTTAAACACATGCTATGTGGTTCATGGCCTGACATAAACTGAATATTTGGTGGGTAATTCTGATCTGGGATTCCATAATATGTCTCTCTGTGACTGTAGGGCAACTGAATTGGGGAACAATGCAAAGGCCTATGTCCTTATTTTACACCTTTATATTTTTCCTTCTCTCCATGCACTCTCATTCTAATTACCTACATTTCTTCTGGTTTGTTTAGGGGGTTTTTTGGTTGGTTGGTTGGCTAGGTTTTTTCCTTCAGGAAGCTTTTTGATCCACTGTTGGTTTTCCACATTTTCCTTTTTCCCCCAGACTTATGTTAAACTTAACAGATGCATCAAAGTAAATATTTTTATTTCTAGTATTTCCTTTTTATTACTGTACACTTTCCCTCTTTTTATGTTTCTAATCCTGTACTTCTGATTCTGTCATCTTGTCTATCTCATATTCTGTCATCTAACCTTTATTTTCCTTCTCTACTCTTCTCATTCTTAATTTATCTTTAATTGTTCCCATAGGAGGATGTGATTTTTTTTTTGTTCCTCCAAAATATGGAATAGTTCTATTTCTGTTTTTTCTTAATTCAAGCCTGAAAAATAATTTTGTTTTGTTTATTTATTTTAGGCTCAGCTAATCCTTCTCAACTTGCACATTGAGGGACAAGGTGGAGTCTTGTACTTCGGTGAAAGGATGTACAGGTTGGCCACTATGAGGAATAAGCACTCAAAAAGTAAAAAAGTAAAGAAAAATCCAAAGAGAAGGATCCTGGAGGAGCCCCTTGAGAGCTGAAAACCACCCTTCCCTGATGTGAAAGACACATCAGGTTCTCTGCTTCTAGCAGGTCAGCGGTGCTGTAAGGTAAACATTTTTTTTATTGATAATATCTGTTTGGTTGTTGTTAATTTGGCAATGCTTTGGTCTGTTTGTGACTATGAATTTCAAAGATGTGTGCTGGAAGGGAAAGGGAAGTTTTAAAAGTAGCATTCCTGCTTGGAAAGTGCACCCTGAGATAGCCAGAGCTGAGATTTAGCTGGATGCACCTTCGTGCTTTCCCTGCAAATGGAAGTGCCTGGTCATTAACACAGAGAGTCACAGTAATGTGTTATGATCTGATCTGGCATTTATAAGGAAATCGAGTGGCTGGCCTTGGATACCTCTCCTCCAGGTCATTTGTCCCAGTGATAAAGAGAGTGCTTGCTCCCCAGAGGAAGCCAAGCTGCCCATTATGTCAGCTCACACCCTGGAAAAGGCTACTGATCCTGGTGCCTCTGGTTGAGATGTGCTCTCTAAACGGGGTCAGTGTTATAACTGGGAGGGAGGAGCAGCTTCAGCTGTGAGTGAGTGCTCAGAGAAATGGTATAACTGACTCTGTCAGAGATGAATAAGGAATGTTGACAAGCGGGCTTGTTTTATATTCACTTTAGAAAAAAAAATACATATATAATGATTTGTGTTTTGGATCATTGATTTATATGTCAGACAGATGAAAAGCAAAATTTCTATGATGCCTTTATCATTATTCTGACAAGGACTGCTTTTAAGTTAAAGAGTGATAAAGAATGCCAACTTTTGACATTACTAGAACAGCCCTATCAGCTTTAATTTTCTTTTGTTTTCTTCTTGTCAAAGAAAGGCCATTAGAGATAAATTATGATCTCAAACTGGTTAATCTAGTGACATGCATTTTTTCCCCCATAAATTACCCCAGCCACTTTCTGAAGCATTACATAATCCCAATGAGAAGCGAGGTACAGAAAGCAAAAATTGCCAATATCCAGCGTCATCCATCTTTAGGCCGGGGGTTCTGGAGCTCCGGGAGAGCTGCCCGCAGCTGAGGCTTTGTGTCACACGGCACAGATGGATGTGTGGAGCAGCGTTTGTGGAGCCTGGATGTACTTTTGTGTGCATGGGTTCGTGGCGTGCCCGGGACCGCTAGAGTGTGCTCGGATACAGCTCTGAGCAGGAGGAGCACACGCCGTGGAGCACGGGGAGGGTGCAGGGTTGCTGAAAGTTTATTTCTTCCACCAAATTAGGGAGCTGGTGCTCTTGTCGTTATAGACCAAAGTTAATTGACCTCATGGCATTAGCATCAGTGTCCTTAAAGCGCAGAGTTTATACATAAAGCTGGAGAGTTTTGTTTTGACCAGCCTGTGTGTCTACGCTGGTTTCACATTTCAGGAAATAAGGAGTAGCTATGCAGATTGTGAAGATTTCATGCAAAAGTTTGTTTCTGTGCATCACACTTGGGCTTTGGTTTTTGCTGTTCCAAAGCTGTAGTTTTCCCCTTTTTGTTTCTTTTTATTTCTTTTCTTTCTTTTTCTTTCTTTTTCTTCTTTCTACTAATTTACCAATTTGATGTGTGTTCAGCCGTGGTGTTTTCTGTAAAACATTGTTGACAACTAATGATAATTTGCACCTCTTTAGCCAGGCATAGCCTGTGTTTTCAAAGCCTTTATAAGCATTACCTGAATCAAGCATTACCCAGTCAAGAAGGCCAACGTAATGCATGTATTTTGACAAGTAAACCAAGCTAGAAAACAAAATCAGATCATTTCCTTGAGACCACAAGACTATGCAAAAGCCAGGAAAACAACAGGTATCTTTTGACATCTATTCCTATGCTCAAACATAAAATACTTGGATTTTTCCAAATGTGTGTATGATTAGCATTATGATTAAAGGGTTATGATTAACATTCTTTTGGGAATAGATAATATGAGTCTTTATATCTGTACTAGAAGTTTTCAAGTGTCATTTATCATCCTGAATATGTTATAATAGGACTGACACAGAGAGTACACTAAAAAAAAATCCTTCCTGCTGCTCAGTTGGATGCTAGCACAGATATATAAGGCAGTATGTGAAGTGTAAGAGAGAAACAAAGAATTGGCTAGAGAAGGTGCTGGGAAAATCAGCAGAAAATATAGAAAATGACAGGGGGGAAAAAAAGGGAGAAAAAAATGTGAAGAAAGACAACTCAGGTTGGATTTATTTATACCCAGGGCTAAATTATATATTATAGATACTATATGCAGCATATAATAATTAGATTTTATTTAGTAAAATAAGGACATAGAGCCTAGAATCACCCAAATTTGAAACAGAAATAAAAATCATGTTTCCTATCACAGTATGTAGACTCTGCTGTCAGTCTACCCTGTTTTTTAATGCATAATGGTATGGAAATATTCTGTATGTTTCACTATCGTGATGTGATGTGATGTATCAGTGTGTCACAACATATCATATTATATATATGTTATAAGAATTGAAATATTTGGAGAGAAAATTAATTGAGCCATGAGTAGCAGCACACCTGTAGAAGGACAGAGGCCCAGAATAACAATACCATGCAGAGAGTTCTTGTAAATATAATCACCATGTATTTTAGCTTGTAGACTGTGTTTGCAGTACCCTCTTTGAAGACTTTGAGATCACAGAATAACTTTCAGTGTTTAGAAACTTTCTGCACCAGTGATTCCATCTGATGGGGATTCAATTGATTTTTCACATCTCAGGATAAGAAGGCCCAGACTGTGCCCTCTTGCCTGCAAGTGTTTGGTGGCACCAGCAGTAAGGGATGTCAGGAAAAATGCTTTTAGGACAAGAGCAGTGAAGATGGAAATACCACAGAGAGCTTTCAGGTTTCATGGAACTGCAGACATTTTTTATCTGAGCAGTTCAAAATGTGGGTTTTACACAGAAAGAAGCTTTGCCCGGTAAAAATCCTGATTTTTACATAAAATATTAAGAGAAAGGGTATTACTGATGCTTAATTTGGGGCTGCATTCATTTCCTTTTACAGCTGCATTTAATACTCAACTCTTAAGCATGAAATTAATTAATATAATTTTCTTAATCCTGTTAAAAGATACTCCTGAGAAGGATAGAGCAGAAGGTTAGGGACAGATGTGGGAGGAACAAAGCAGTTAATGCTATGTTGGGTGAGATTTTACTTTCTATATGTACTGTACCACCAGGCAGTGTATTTGTATTAACTGCATTTAGTTGCTGTCAGGGCACTTAAAACTTCTGGGCAAACTGAGAAGAATAATATATTCTCCCAGTGTCCTTGCTGCTCTCCTTTGCACCTCTCTGATCTCAGTTTCCTAAAGTGAAATGCAAACAGACAGAGGCCAGTGGGACTGTAGTGGCATTGTCTGTTAATGAAATGAAAAATGGGACCACCAGGAACAGGCATGTTGAGAAATATCCAAGGTTTGGAACAGGATAATATCCATTTTGTGAGTGGGGTGGGGTCTAAGGACAGGAAGTAGTAGTGGAATTTATGTGATCATGGAAGACTTGAACTTACCCAAAGAGCAAAAATTGTCCATATCAATACCATAACTTGTTTTCTCAAATTTGTTCCAGTAAAGCCAGGTCTTGGTTCTTTTCTGAAGTAACCTAAGGTAGATTTTTTTTTTACCAAATGATCAGTGAACTAGCAAAAGACAATCATATGTTATGCATAGTTTCACAGAACAGCAAGACCTAAAGCGTCTGGACATAAAACTATACTTAAGAGAAGGTTCCATTTTGTCCAAATCTCTCTCTGAGAAATGTGAAAGATAAATCCACTATTCTGGGGCCTTAGAAAGGCAAACTGAAAAGCTGAGGATATTTAGTGGGTGCTGGGAAGCTTACATATTTGAATGGGGGGGAGACATATAATAACTGAAACAAAATAGTTTTAGCAGCAACCAAGACGATACTATTAGGGAGGAGTACAGATCTCCCTGGAATGAGAGTCATCCTAAGCTGTGTGTTAAAAGTAAGAAGAGAACCCAGAAGGAATGCAAAAGGGGATTGATTAGGAGGAAGAATTGTGCCCTGGAGGTTAAAAGATACAGAACTAAAACAAGAATGGCCAAAAGCTGTGTTAAACCAGAGTTTACTATTCATTTCAGTTCCCTGAAGAACTTTTCAGCAAAAACTGAACGAGGAGGAAAAATTCTCATCCAATGTCTTTTCCAAGGAGCATGCTAACCTGAATAGAGAGATGTGTTGGTGGCTTTAAACAACACCTCACGTACCTGAGAGCACATTCCTTGGTATTGAGAAGTGCTAAAAAGGACTGTTGTCCCCATACTTCCTTGTGCTTTCTCTCTTTGCCAAAATCTGGACTGAATATTTTGGAAGAACTTCTCCAAGGGGCTTGTTTTATTTGCTAGTGTATCAATACACAAATCTTAAGATAAGCCCTCTGGCTTGCCATTCAGAGAGTTAGGCTGCACAGGACTTGCTTGTGGCCTTGCTGTTTCAAGGAGAGAATTTGAGACTGAAATACTGTTTAACATGAGTGCCAGGTGACACACTCTGACTTCTTATCCATAAGGGCTCTCTCAGAATGAATCTATGGGTATGGGCAGAATTAGTTGTTATTGCAATTACTCTAAGACACTAATAAAAGCTTTGCCACTGGAAGTATTAATTTAAAATTCTATCCTTTATTTTCTCTTAAGAATTTTCATATGATGCTGTAAATCCTAGTTAAGGGAAAACAGATTGGTAGACTGCAGGCTTTGATAAACCATGAGCAAAAAGAGAAGCTACCACTAGTGATATTGCATATTATTTCTATAACATTGTGCAGCAATATCTTCATCTTGCTCTCATTCACTCTGCTCTGGGTGTGTCCTCAAGTTTCCAGCATGATTGTAAATATTCTTAATGAAGTACCAGCCCTTCAGCAGCTCCCTACCTTCTGTGGTATAAGCACAGTTTCTTCTGCCCTGGTTCTTGTCTGTAATGTGCTCTTGCTGCACGTCTGAAAGAGTAGTGGATTAGAGTGAACTAGAACTGTAGAATGTGCTTTGTAAACAGCACAGTTTCAGCAATGCTGCTCGTAATGTTAAAGTACAGGAGTAGGGGTTTGTTTTTCTTTGTTTTGTTTGGGTGTTTTGGAGGGTTGTTTTTTACAAAGAGGATGAGCTTCTGAAATGATCATGCAAATATCATAGATATTCCAACACATCTGCCCTTTCCGAGCTCCTGTTTCTCTGAGATCCATATAAAATTTGACTGGGTTTTTTTTCCCCCCTTTATTTTCTACCCTTAAATATTGTAAATCAAAAACTCAACACATTCAAAACATATCAGTCCTTTGAATCTTCCTGGAAGACTCCCTACTGTGCTCTCTGAATTTTTAAGCCTTTCAGCCTCTCTCATATGACAAGTGTGTTTTCTTCCAATGGACACGTGCACAGCACAGTCTGTCGGATTTTCCCTGGCGCTGTCGCTCACCACGAACTTCAGCTTTGCTCACATCGACTTCTTTTTGAATGCTGGGAGTGTTCAGGCCTTTCTCAATGAATCCTGGAACCATAATTTTTGCACTGGAAGGATAAATGCAGGTTCCTGTAGCCCTTTGGTTAATGTTTGCTCACATTCAGCTGGAATCACCAAGGCAGGCAGTGTGGTTTTTGTTTCAGCCTAGCTCTGTGTGCTTCCTCCAGTGATCCAGCCACGTCAAACATTTCCTTCTGAGGGGGGGAGAGCTGGAATTTCCCAGGTGCCTCACAAAACGTTTAATGAAGTGTGTAGCACAACCATTTCATTACAACATATTGTGTGCTTTTGCCTTTAATAACTGCATTCCTCATCTAAGATGTCTCTATAGCTTTCAAAAATGAATTACAGTGGTATTATTTTTCTCAGAATATATTTTTCTATGACAAGAATAGCACTTTCTTAAACTATTGTATTTATTAGCAACCTGTTACCCTCTGACACTACTGTCATTTTCATCAGATTGATAAAGTGAGTATCATTTAAAATCTCTTTAAAAATTATTAAACCAGTTTTAGTGGTTTCTTTTCTGTTAGTTCTCTTTTTTAAAAAAATTCTGATTGGATGACAGTCAAAAAATCAGATTAGCTCGAGGGTGAAAGAATTTCCTGTGGTAGTACAGAGGAAGCTCACTGCCTGGTGAAGAACAGGCTGAATTAGAAGGTGTCCATCTCCAATCCAAAGTATGAAACTCTGTGCTGCTCTACTGCTTCAGCTTCAGGAAGAGCTGCTGGTTTTGCTTCTTTGCTCCTTCATTGCCTTTTCACACCCCTTTCATCTACTATATTTTTCTGGCCACTGAAGATGCGAGGTTATGGATGAAGATTGTATATAGATGGGAAAGAAAAATTTGTCGATTTACTAACTTTGTTCAAGGCAGATGAGTTTTACCCTGTTAGAGGAATATCATCGAATCACAGAATGGTATGGGTGGTGACAGACCTTAGGAATCCTCCAGTTCCAGCCCCCCTGCCGTGGGCATGGATGTCTTTTGTTAAATCAGGTTGCTCAGAGCCCCATCCAGCCTGGTTTTGAACACTTCCAGGACTGGGCATCCACAGTTTCTCTGGGCGGCCTGTGCCACTGCCCCACCACCCTCACAGTACAGAATTTCTTCCTAATATTTAATCTGAACCTGCTCCTTTTCAGTGAAGCCCATGCCCCTTGACCTGCCACTACCTGGTCTTGTCAGTATTCCCTCTCTATCTCTTGTAGGGTCTTAATGACAACATCAGGGAATTTACCCTTTAAAAGAGAAAACAAAACATTAAAAACATGATTCATACATTGCTTCTCTGTACCTTACAGTATCTCTGCCTTAAGTCATCATTCCTAATTTAATAAGCAAGTTTTTAAAAACAGTTAAATAGTTACTGGTGGACAGAGTTGTGAGTTAGTTACCACTGGCACCTCTTAGCTAGGCTGTGGAATTAAAAGCCAAGAGCTGCCTTTTGATCCGAAAATCATCCTTCTGAAATATGCTCTTACATCTTTGGAGAAATCATGTGTGACCTAGTTGCAGTGGACAGGGATAGCATGCATACTGCTTCCAAAGAGGTCCTTTCAGTTCAATCCCCTGTAATAAGTGTCATTATGAAAAGCCTCACCCACTGTGTAATTCAAAGAAGTTAGAAGAGTTGTGATCAAAATAATTTCATTTCTCTTATAGTTGCATAAAATTCTCAGAACAAGCTATTTATTTTTTTTAAACTCTGGCTTTATTGCCCATATCTTAATTCTGTCCTTGGAGCAGCAACCATCAATTCTACGTTGAAAACAATCTGTAGTAAAAGCAATCTGCAATTAGCAAATCTTGTCCATTGCTATTGTACCTCAATATTTTCATACTTTCTGCTGATATCTCTCTCGCAATTAATTCCTGGATTTGAAGGGAAAAAAAAAAAAACTTAGAAAATTTTCTATCATTAAGAATCAAGGAATTATGTCAATCAAATAGAGAAAGGAAGGAAGAAATCAAGCAAGCAAGCTGTGTAGACTAGTTTGCTCATGCAAGACAGAGACCAGGGGGATATGAAAGCACTGGAGCATTCCAGGTCTACCAAAAAATGTGAACTTGCTGAGGGGATGGTGCACATCAGCTAGAAATGAGCATCTCTAGAGATAAATAGGCAGGAACTGCAGGAAACAGCAGCTTTTTCACTTGCAGGGATGGAGGTAACAGAGCTGAAAGAGATTTCTATAAACCATAAATAAAGATGATAATGTCTTAATGTCATAAATAAATGTCATAAATAAAGATGATAATTACAAATGTGAAATTTGTAATTATTAGGTTTTTCTAACCATTTGTTTGAATGCTTCATAAAAACTGAAATCAAACCAAAAAGCCACAATTTCTGGGTATCAAATATAACCAGTCCAGCAAAAAAGAAAATTGCAGAAATCTGTCTGAAGGTTGTGGGCTTCAGCAAGGGAGTGATGGAAGGGAAACCTGATCCAGAAGGAAGGCTTAGTAGGAGTATCAAAATGGATCTGAGCACTTCTCTATAATTGTGACATGGGTATTCAAAGATGCTTTCTTTTTATTTCTTTTTGTTTTTTTCCAAAATGGAGTTGTATCTTTATTTTCCCTTTCCCTATATTAAATTCTTTCCTTTCCCTAAATGAAGTACTTTTTTCATACTGCTTTTGAGCCAGGCAGCACGTCAGTGGTTTTTAATCTCTATTTAGCATCTTGAATGCTTTGCGAAAAGTGCTTGACACTCCTCTGCAAATCATGAAGTATCTCATACTGAATCTTCCCCCCTCATTTGTGACCCGAGACCAGAGCAGCTCTAGTGGAACCTAGAGAATGTGAAACCAATGTTTCCATGTATTTCAAGTAAGATAAAGGTAAATTTCCATTTTAATTTAACTGTAACCTTGTCTTCCACCCCTCCCCCCAAACCCCAAAACCAGCAAAGAATAAAATAACAGAAGAGTTGATCTGAAGAGTTACATCAGTCAAATGGCTCTCCAAAGCAAGGGAGCAGCTCAAATACAATTTTAGCACCTCTGCCTTTCAGAACTCAGTTGGATGTAATGTCTACATCAAGGAACTGACAGAATGAACCTAACTGGTGTGAAAAAAATCCACTCCTTCTGAAGAAGCTTCTAAATACCAGTTGTCTAAATCTATTGATAAGCAGGGATGCATTATTAATGAAGCCTGCAGCCTGCCTAGTGCTGCTCAGATGGTTCAAGCATTTAGTAGGAAATATTTCTGTGAAGTGCTGCACGGAATAATGACAGTGTCTGTCTTAAATCGAACAAATGACTGTAGCAAGCTCTGGGGAGGCTCAGAGCAAGCAGATGCTTTCCTAGTGAAAGGCAGTGGGGTACCACCTGCTGTAGGCAGGCAGGCAGGAGCAGTCCACTAAATATTGACTTGTTAATAATTCAAGACAACAGGAACCCCTAGCTCTTCGTGGATGGCACTGCCCCTTCATCATGTGGCTTTTCATCACCCTAATGAGCTACTTGAAGAATCAGACACTGAAATGTCTTGCAGATATTCCCCAAAGACTGGGACTCAAGCTGCCATAATTCTGAATAAGAAGTTTTTGGCAGTACACAAAATCAAGAGGATTTTAAAAATGGCAGGATCAGTGCTTTAGCTAAATATTGCTGCTTGCTCTGTAGTGACTCAGTCTGCAGCCTGTACAGCTCCTGGGGCAGAATGTCTGTCTTGTGTGACATTTCTGTGGATAAGAATAATCGACATTCCAGTTTATTAATGGTGAATTGATAGTTTTATTTGTAACAAGGAGAATCTACTAGAGGTTACTTTCAACAGGCATTCTCAGTTAATACTCTTGAAAAATGCATTAGTATGTGTTTGAGACCTTCCACAATTCCTACCTGTCATGGATGTAAAAGCAGCATTTTCAAATGAAGAGTCTTCAACTGAAATATTTGAAATTGAATAACCTGTTAAAAATTAATAACCTCTCAAAAGTCAGCAAAGCTTCTATGCAGACTTTGTGGGCTTCTTGGTTTGCAATCAACAGCAGTTTGTCCTGCTGCAGCAGTGCAGTTTATGAAGAAATGCAGGAGCTGCTGTGTTTGTAGTAGATATCCTTGTGATTGGTGCTGTTGCTTCTCTTCAAGATGCAACATTAAAAAAAAAGCCCATTTTGAGTCAAGATGTTTTTCTCCCCCAAATATATAATTTATTTTTATTTTTAATTTTGAAATTATGCTTCTTATGTGCACAATTTTTCCAGCTGTCAGAGAGTTACCACTTAGCTACCTGGCTTCTTTGCAAACTTCACTGGATATTTTGCTGCACTTAATCAAGCTGACTAAGCTTCACTTTGTGAAAAGTCCTAATAATTCCAAGTGAGATATGGTAGGCTCTCTCATAAAGCAAGTGATTATCTATGAGGAACTTAACCTTGAGGAACTTAAAATGACATCATATTCACTAGTGCTGCTATGGAGTGCTTCCCCTGTGTCACAGTCAGTGAAAATATCTTTCCAGCCAGGAGTGTATGTGACTTTCTCTGCTGCACTGCCAAGCTTCTGCTTGTGGCTTCCCAATTTTTTGGTCATCTATATGCATTCATAAAGTTCAAATTTGCCAGGACTTAGAAAATTATCTGGACTCCCTTATGCAGCTCCCATTGCTACACTGACACAAGTATTCCCCTTCCTTCTGCCCCAAAAATGCAATTGCTTCTGCTACACAAAACTCCTGCTCTTTGTCTGCAAAGGAGAAGTAATATGAGCTTTTACTGAAGTGGTTTATTTGTTTTTTGGGTTTTTTTTTTTTGTTTGTTTTTTTTTTTTTTCTGTTTGTTTGTTTTGGGGTTTCTTTGTTTTTTGGGGTTTTTTTTGTTTCTTAGACGAAAAGCTATTTTACAATAGATCATTTGGCTGGTCAGACATTATTGCTAGAGAATATAATTTCTTGTACAGCTTAAAAATCTCTTTATCCTGCCTGCTAGTTCTGGGATAAATTTGAAATGCCAGAGCATTGGCCTGCTCCATCCGTGCAGCCACCAGTGTCCTAGATGTCTCTTTAACAATTTTGCTAAGTGGAGATTACTGGTACTTCTAAAAATGGTGCATATTCCCTGTGACTTCAGATAAGATAAAGATTTAAAAATGTCAAAACTTCTCATGAACAGATACAGGTAAAACCAGAACCAGATGTGTATTTGTATTATGTAAGTATCTGTTGAACTTGAAGATACAGGCAGATGAGAATCCTAATTCTTATATATTTGCTTGCATGTTCATTTTGCATGCAGAATATGGAGAGTGGGGAGTCTGATTCAAATCTTTTGGAGGTAGCCACACGTGCTAATATTTTGTAAATTTTTGGGTTTTTTTTTTTTAGAAAACCTAGTATTTAAAAGCCAAGATCAGGGCTTAGACTACAAGAGAATACAACCAGGTAACAGTAGGTCTCAGACCCATATAAGAAAGGGAGTTAGCTGGTATCTTTCTCAGAGCTTATTTTCTTTCTGGGAACAGCTGTTGCCTTCCTGTCCTTTCTCCACAAACTTGAGCCAACAGATAGGAATTAAAGCCCATTAGTAGGGTGCAATATACCTAATTTTTATCCCAACCTCTTTCTCCCCTCCTGGCAAGAAGAGTAGCTGTGTTTGTCATAATGGCAAGAATAAGTAATCATGTAGATTCCATGGACAATTTGAACATTTAGTGATATTCAACTATGTTCTTCAAACAGAGAGATAAAATAGTTTAGAATTGAATGTTTTTACTTTATGCTAATAAATCCAGATGGATAAAACACAGGTGAGGAGCTGTATGGCCAACCATCATTTATGGTGGACCACCTGGCACCTGCACAGAGCTGTCTGGATACATCCTGCCTTCGCAGACAGGAAAGCAAAGAAAAATAATGACAAGAAATTTTCAAGTCATAGACTGAAAATTTCATCCCCAATTTTATTTTCAAATAGATGTTACTTTCAAGGTATATGACTACAAAGTGGCACCTACATGTTTTTCTTGCCTACAATGGTATTACTAAACATTGATCACTTTTCCGCTTTCTAAATTAAGCAGTGGGATAAACAGCAATCTGGTTTTCTCAAAATAATGCTATGTGTTGTCACATCCCGAGATGTCAACAGAATATGTGACGCTGTGGAGGAGCTCTGTGCATGCAGTTTGCATGTTTCAATATGCTTCACGAGTAGGAGCAATAAATTGCCAAATTCCTCATCAACACTGCCTAGCAGACAGGATTTAAGGAGGAGAACATAATAGTGTGATTCAGGAGAGCCTTTGATCATGGGAAGCTTAAGCTTTTGAAATAACTTGCAACTGGCTAGCTTAGAATGAAATTTTTAAAGGCTGCAAGGATCTTAA
Organism: Trochalopteron elliotii; assembly: GCA_024734555.1. Taxonomy (NCBI): domain Eukaryota; kingdom Metazoa; phylum Chordata; class Aves; order Passeriformes; family Leiothrichidae; genus Trochalopteron; species Trochalopteron elliotii. Next base: position 2,178,183 of record JANPWX010000437.1, on the reverse strand, counting down.
AGCCTTCAAAGGTGTGCTTTCTGTCAAAAATGGCTGTGATTACTCTGCTGTGTGAGGCTTTGCTAGCAGGAGAAATGCTTGCCTGGTATGTCACCATTAGCATCTCTGAATGCCAGAGAAGTGCTGTCAGTAAATGAGTTTAAATGGCCATTGGGCACTGTAACCCTGCCAGGGCCCCATCAGTGCAGCCACCAGGCAATAAGTTGGGGTAGATGCTGCAAGGATCTGGGAGAAAGCCCAGCTGGAAGACAAGACTCTGTCCAACCCTAAATATCTGTTTGGAATCAGAAATTCCATAGGCTGCGATTCCATAGGCTGCGCCATAATTAAGTCTGAACTTGGCATTTCTTAAAGTGCTTCCCTGTGTTTTGAACCAAGCAGGAAGTAAAGCCTTCATTTTCCAATTGCTTTAGTATGATCAGAAACAACATTCCAAAAATCTCTACCAAAACATCAGAGGAATCCCAACACACTCTTCGCAAAAGGCTGAAAAGGGAACAGAGTAAAATATGCCTTTTTATTAATTCAAACGTTTTCTGTGATTAAAATTGTAACTAGTTTTCCTCTACAAAATCAATTTTGCTTCATCTGCTGTTACTCATGCGAGTGCTCCTTTGACAGAGGAGAAAAAAAATTGGTGGGAATTCTGCGTTGTGGCAGTGCATGAGATTGCATCTCCTTGGCTACGCTTGCTGCCCTGTTGCAGACTACAGCTGCTGCTCCATTTTAAAAATCTCTATCCTGCCCTTCCTCACATTTCTCTCTGAAGAGAGAATAGTTCTGCAGAATATTGTAGGTTAGGAATGCATACATTCAGTGCCACTTCTTAATTAGACCTCATTTTTCTTTAATTACCTGGACTCTCGAACTCTAAAACCAAGAGTATCCTCAGAATTTATGCTAGTAGACATGCAAACACTTGTGCTGATTTTGCAAATAAATTGACTAATAGACTGAGGGGCTTTTTAATGGAAAAGGAATGAGCCTTTCAACTATGATAGCTGGAAATATAGCTCAACCTGTTGCTAATTTGCCTGAGCCCTGATCCTACTGCTAACTTGTTCTTATGGTCTTGGGCATGTCCCTTCCTCTCTCAGCCTTCCAGGTTTAGGGCCTCATTTAAAATATGTCTGTGGACTGAATTGTATAAGCTGAAATGCACAGTAAGATGAGAACGATTTGCTTGCTGAAGAAATTAATCACTAAGAATGTTATGCAGTCCTGCTGTAAGAGCTCATTGGGAGGGTGTTTGGAACAGATGCTCTGGAAGAGCTACCTACTCTCGTATCGTGATTCCTGATCAATGTGGATAAAACCACGTAGATAGAAAGGTTATTTTCCATATTTGTTAAACAGTAAGAGTTCTTGGATCTCTTCTTTGTTCAAGTAAGCAAAATGAAGCAAGGAAAGTTATGTGGACTAAAATTGTTGGTACCAAGATGTTCTGTGTAAGAACATTTACAGGACTGAGGCTCTTACCTTGTGCAGCTTTACAAGAGTGTAACATGAGGAAAACATGCCAGACACTACTGCACCCACAGGGAAACTGACCTTCAGAGCCTTTCAGCCTTGATTTGTTGACTAACAGAAGTATACGGATGTAAAGAGAGCAGGAAGCCATTTCCTCATAGGTTTTCTGTCAAAAGAGCAAGAGTGGAGGGTGTGATGCAGTATAAGCATCATACAGAATACATTAGCTCTGACTACAGATAAATGAATTTTATCATCAGTGGTGTTACAGCTGTAATGGTCTAAAGACAGAAATGAGGCAAGACTTTAGCAAAAAGAAAACTGAAAAAAAGAAAAAAGGTGTTCATCCAGAGCAGCTTTCAGGTGCATGGATCTCTTCCTTGTACTTCTATAACAAGGTAGAACCATTATCCACTGCAGCAAGGGCTGGAGCCCTGAGAGCTGCTGGCTAGTGGGGAACATCCTCCTCTAGTGAGGCCACCTTTCCTCCACAAAGAGGAGGAAACAGCAAATGGACAGGATCAGGAGTCTTCCATGCAAAAGGAAACTAAAGCTCTTTAGTTGGAAAGTTGATGTATGCTTTATTAAAAAAATTATTTACATTTAAAACATTTTAAAAATCTTAGGAGATTTTTGTTTACAGTGGCTATGTAGTTTAGTGTAATTAGTTAAACATTCTATCTCGTCAAAGTCATGTTGTTTTGGTTTCAGAAATGCTGTTTCCTGCTCTAGAAAATGACTGTTCCCTTTTTCAATAATTAGCACATCACTGCTTTACTGACACCTTCCCCCTCTGGCTTTTCACCAACTGATTGGTTAACTATTTTATAGTGCAGTGAAAAACTTGCTGGCACACAAAAACACAGGGAGTACTCTTTTCATGACACAGCAGGGAAAATATTCTGAACTCATTATCAATCTTGTTGTATTAGACCTGAGATCACATTATGTTAATTCTCTCTCTTTCATTTTCTTTTTTGTTTTGTTTTTTTTCAGCTTTTGCTTGGCACTGTCATTGGATTGCAACTTTCAGAAGTGACTGGATGCTTATTTCAATTAACTGATCTTTCCAAATGATCTATTTTAATACTATTCTTCCTTTCCTTAGCAATGTTCACTATTTGATACTACCTTTAATAATATGCTGAGAAAGAAAGTTTTAATAGCAAGGGCAATTGGTCAGTGAGAACATGGCCATGGTATTTAACCTCGTTCTATGATCTGTTATAAAATTTTCTCACCAGAAGAAGGAACCTTATTCCTTTTTTTCTGATTTTCCTTTTAAAGAACTAGTGAATTTTTAAGTACATCTTAAATAAGTTTGTAATTTTTGGCATCTTAAGGTGCCAGAGCAGAGAAATGAACCATAAATGAGAAACATCAAAAGTAGCTTAGAATTTTTTTTTTAATATTAAAGCAATGAATCACAGGCCAAATTAACAAGTAAAGGAATCCGGCTGTAATGAAATCTTTTTTTCTAACATAACACTTCATTATAAAGGGAGTTTTTCTATAATAGTAGCAAGTGTAATTACATTTTTATATATAATTAGGACATTATTATCATTTCACCATATCAAAGTTCATTATAAGACATCTCCAATGCATTTTTCATAGAGCAAAAATAAAAAGAGAACAGGGGTCCTTCAATTAAAGTGCTATAAGGACATCCACAGAGACTGAGGGAAGCTGATCAAACAGCTTAGCCCAAAAGGGACCAGGTAGAAACTCAATGCTGCAAGTTGTGTTTTTACATATCCTACTTGTTATTAATTATACTCTTCACCCTTCTCATCTACCACTACATTGTTTGAGAGACAAAAATGCTTTTAAAGTCGTAAACCAACTGAACTGAATATGGAAGATATGAAGCACCTGCATTCTGTGAATCTGAGTCTTGAGATCTCCTCTACCTTCTCGTGGATGTGGCTGTTATGCCCAGGAAGGTACATCTCTGTCCCAGAAGGACATGCAGCTGGAATGCATGGGACGTGGTCCATTTTCTAGATTAGTTTCAAAGTGTTTCAGTTCTCTTTATTTTCTAGTTTGAAAACTAATTGGACCCTTTCCTCTTTCAAAAATCCCTTTCTTCCTGAGTAAGGTGAGGATTAAGGAGCTACTGAGAAATGGCACAAGAACAGTCAAATGTCATGTAGATTATTAGTTTGTATATTCCTCAAACACTGACAAAACTATGCATAGTTTGATTATGCCCTGCTTACTTTCCTACTACTGTAGGATTTTGTTTGCTGATCCCCCCATGCACACAAATCCCTGTATGTTTTTCTAATCAAAATAAGAGGTGTGCTCTCTCTCACCTTCAAAATGCATGTTAAATTTCTCTGGCAGAGCTATAGGCTGGACACTTAACTTTGAATTAGTATTAGGCTGAGGGTATTACATGCCATTTATCTGTTGGTCTAGAAGCAGGAGATAGGTAGGTAAAATCACAAATAGAGCAAGAAATTGAGTATTTCTAGTCTTGTTTCAAGCAACACATTTCAGACCTGCATTTTGGAGAGTACTTCCTATTCATTTCTGGATCTGGCAGAGGCTGGAGGTGAAATCCCATCCCACAGCCAACAGCCCTGACTGCCCACAGCTCTTTTGCTCACCTACCCCAGGCTGGCAGGGAAATGCACCAGTCCTGCAGGGCTGAGAACAAACTCAGTCCTTCTTTAAAGCAACAGTATAACACAGGTGTAGCATCCCTAAATTAAAACAGATGGATGTTTCATTTCTTCACTTTTTGACTTTTTCCTTTCTTTTCTCTCCTAGCAACTTCCATTAATTGTTTCCATTTAGTTTGGGATTATCTCCTATTACCTTGTTTTCCTCTTCTCACTTCCTCTGAACTTAAAACCCTTCTACACAACCATCTATAGCCTGCTATATCATCCCCATGACTTTGCCAGATACCACCAGGATTTTTGTCCTGCCAGGATAAAAGTTGATTTAGTTCAATTTTTTTTAAAATGGGATAGTGCTTCTAGGGATCTGCCAGTTCTCTTCTGAAAGGAGAAAAGACTGAGATGGCAAGAAAGGGATGACAAAATCTGCAGACCACCTAGGTACATATGTAGACAACTTCTTTAAGTAACCATGGGTCTCCACTAACCTCACAGTTGTGTTCCAGGCTGTCCACAAGAGCATAAATGACTTTTGAAGCAGGTCTAGAAGGAAAAGAATGTGGGGGCCTCAGCTTCAAGTTATATTTTGTCTCATAGTCTCTGACACAAGGGCCACTCTAAAGCTTTTAATTCCTGCTGCTATTTCAAAAATACAGAGACTCCCTTCCTTATTTACTAAATCAGCAAAAACAAAATCATGAAAATATTGCCTGCTATGTAGTGCTATGTGAGTGGGGTTTGGATCATTTAGGAAATTAAAAAACAGTGAACTACATAGACTGTACTTGCTGAGGGACTTCTTTTAACTGCTCAAAGGAAGGAAAGCTGTCACTTCATCTTAGCAGTACCTGGTAAAAATCAGGTAAATTACCATTTTTAATGTATGATCGCATAAAAAGAGTCAGATGTTATGTAAAGTTCCTGTTTCATTAATCACATGGAGCTCAATTACTTCATTCCACTCAAAGCCAGGAAAAAAATGGTGACAGGGAAAACTGGGCTTCCTAAACTGCTGCTCTGCCTTCTCTCTACTGCACTCTTCTCATTGTAGAGTGGCTTTACTCTTTGAAAAAGTAAAATAATAGTGTTTAGAGAAAAAAAAAAAAGACATAAAAATTATTTTGTAAGGAGCAAAAATATGTGAAACCTGCCATGAGAGGAGTAAGATGAATCATTACATTCCTTTTTTCCAAGAGAGTAAGGCAGCAGATGATGTTTATGGTAAGTGTGTGAAGTGTTTGTAACTGGATGTTGTGAGGCTCTGCTGCAGCCTGGGCAGCCAAAGCCAAGTAATCCCATTACTGTAATGCTGGTCCTCACTGCAGGGCCCACTGCCCCAGGTTTATCAAAGCACTGGCCATGGCTGCAGGATTTCAGCTTGGAGTGATCCATGCCTGCAAAGCCCAGAGAATGAACAAAGTAGGCTCTTGTCTGTTCGAGAGACTGGAGATGCTCCCATAACCACTCACCACTGCAGAGCCTGACTTTCAAAGTATTTGTGCAGCAGCTCTTTGGCCTTTGGCCTTTTCTATAAATTTTTTTTTTTGCACTCACATAGATACCTGGTGGCAGCACTGTGAATTTCTGGTGCAGGAGTGCTGAGCTAGAGGAAATCAAATCTCAAAGACCTCAGTAAGGTGCTGAGAATCCAGTTTCTTGCACTGAAACTTTTAACACTTGGACTTCTAGCTGGTGTACTTTTAGTTCAGTTTTCTGTGCCAGTGAGCATTGACATAACTCTTCTTAGCTGCAGTTGAGAGAGGCCAATATCTTTTAGACAAAGAAGGAGCACAGGAGGAGAACAGAAAGAGAAAATACGGACCTGGGCATCCAAAATGCAAGGGGCCTAAAATGAAGATCAGTAAAAATGTTTAGGCAAAACTTCTGTCTTGGTTTTTCCTCTTTGTAAAGAAAGGATGTTAATAGCTACATCCCTCAAAAACTGATTTTAGTAAATTTAGTATTTGTTTAAGTCCTGAACAAATCTTGTCTCTCTAAGTTCTTAGGAAGAAAATTAGTTTGGTGTTAACATGATTCTGTCTGCCTTTCCTTTTTCTAGAGACATATTCCTGTCCCTAGTAAAAGGTCTATATTACACTTGAAATGTGGCAGGTAGGACAACAACATGAAATATTGCCTATGGGAGCTTCTCACACACAAATACCAACACAGCTCTCTGCAAATGTAGGCAGGTATATTTATACTTAGGCAGGACTTTATTTATACTTACATCATATTCTGGATTTTTTCTTTATGTCCAGGAGTGTTAGAAGAATTTTATTTAAGCAAAAGTGTGGTTCTGTTGAGCTTGATGTACTTTTCATGAACCTTAATTGGGAGGTACAGGCCTCTAGTTGTTCCTATAGCCACAATTCCTGGTGTATCTATCCTCAGGGAGGGTAGGATGGATATGGGAAAGGAGCAGCATAGAGCACCCATCATTGTTTTGTCCTCTAGTTAAACCTTATTTCTGACATAAGTTTCAGTCAATTAAATTCCCATTGCATTCTTTCTTTTACTGGTCTTGATCTTTAGACAGTCTCAAGATCACGGTAACTGACTTCTGTTTTTTGAAGGAGAGAAGGTACCTTTTTACATCATTAAGGCCAGATATCCCTACTGTTGGCATTCTCCTTTCCTTGGAACACATTTCAGTATGGACTGATTCTTTTGAAGTTGACAGTAATGTGTTTCTAGTGATTGTTTCTCTTGGAGTGCCCTCTTCTTTCTCTTGCTGCCCAGTACAGCCAATCCACCAGTGCCCAGCCAATGAGGCATCTCTCAGAAGATTCCCAAACATGCTACAAATGCACTGGCAATGAATCCTCACCCTGGTTTTGACCAGCTGAATGATTATTGAAGTGCAGGGTATGCATTACCTCAATTATTATAATACATTTCCTCAATTATTATATATGACAAACAATCCATAAAATAAACATAGAAGAAGAAATACAATTGGTCAAAGCGAAATGCTCATCTTGGAACAAAACTGAGAGATTACTGAGAGGTATTTCAAGGACTATAATGTCCATCAGATATGTATTAGAACTGAAAAAAATTATTCACCTGATGCATTACATTTTATCAGTGTAAGCCAGTGGAAAAACTCAGTGAAGAGACAGCTCTTGATTTGGATAAGCAGCATGATAAGTAGTATCTGGTGAGAAAATGACAAAATCCATTTGAATAGAGCAATTCATTTATATAGGATTGTGCTGAGATAAACTCAGTAATAGATGCCTGCAATTGAGGAAATCATATCTGAATTGAATGGAAAAGCACAGACTGTCTCACTGCCAGGCAATTTTGTATTAAGCAAGCAATTGTTTTTCTTAATCTCCACACCGCAGAGTCTAAATGAAAGGCTGAGAGACAATGTGGATTAAATTTTCTGTAGAAGAATATTAATGCTGCCAGCCAAATGTGCTAAGAAGGCTCCTTGAGATCAATATCCTGGTGATCAGAATGCTCAGGTCTAGTAATTTGAAGTTAGCACAAACTCAAGGATGTCTGCAACATCCTTCTGCTTCTACGAGCAAGCTAAGGAAGCATAATTAAAATAAGGGAAAACCAAGAGAAGCAATGACTGCCAACAGTGTTATGCAGGGGTCACTTGCTCTCTGTTATGAGTATTCCCCAAACCTGGAAAGGCTAAAGGAACATGACAGCCACCCATACTTGACGTATGCCTTCCTCCTAGTGAGGAAAGGCAGGCTGAGAGGCTTTTAATATCCATAAGTTTTCTGAACTAAATTGCTCCCAAGCATTTAAGGTGTCAGTAGAACAAAAATGCAATGTGGACACAACTGTTACATCTTGGTATATGCTGTGTGCATGCACCTGGAGCAGGTGACTGGCTGTTCCATGCACAAATGCAGGATTCAGAAGGTAGGGACAGACAAAAGATGTGATGCCAATGAGAAAGTGTCTGGAACAGTGCTACTCCAAAAAGGACACCAGGCAGCTTTCATATAAGAACTGCTGTTATCAAAAAAATGCAAATTATGAAAGTAATGAATTGGCTTTTTAAATACAAAATTTGGTCAGTTCGATTTTGCCATTTGATGATTGCAATTAAGTTTGAAAATAAGTGTGACTAGTCAGAACTTTTCTTAAAACCAGTAGGAGGTGACATCAAAATGTTTTCAATGTATGCAGCTGAAATAAGTATGTTACCATTGTGCCCCAATTTAGATTAATCCAACAAGTTAAAGATTATGGTTGAACCTTGAAGACAGCAGAGTTACAACATTGTAGTAAAATATGTCGAAAATGTTCAACCTGCAAGAAATACAAAAAATGTGTGAAGTGTCCAAATCTATCAACAGACAGTTTTAAAAGCAGCTGGAAACATCCGAAGATGAGAACAACAAGAAACAACTAAAGGTTTGTTGATCTGTCAGTCTGGCCAAACATCAGGAGCAAAGGACCCCAGGTACACATGGAGTTCAAAGAATAAGAATTATCGTGGTAACTCCTTCTAAGGCCATTGAAAACCTGATCTCTGAAAAACAAAAGCAGCTCTCAGGTAGAATTGTGAGTGCTTTGGAGTCAGCACATGCAGGGCAGACATCATCCAAGCTAGCAGTGACCTGAGAAGGGACTTTTCCCATCACCAAAGCAATAGCTGCTAAATCTGTGTTTCTTTCTGGTGCCCAATGCATAAGACAAATACCACAGCAGAAAATAAAGAAATGGGGCACAAAGTGCGTGAGGTGTTGAATCTAAAAAGGAGGTCTGGACAGATTATTCCACTGTCTCTTTGCAGCCTTGCCTTCAGTAAGAAATGCCTGGTTCTCTGCTGTAAAACTGTTTGTGTATATTTTATTGTAACTGTAGATTTGTAATTATCATCATCCATGGAACCAGCTCACATCTCCTAATTACATTTTTTCCCCCCAGTTATCTGAACAAGTGTGGCAGTACTGTTTAGATTAGGTTTGCTCTGTTTCACCAGGATATTTTAGAACAATGTGATTATGCATAGTTGCACCTAGCTACTACTATCATGACAAGTACAGAAGTTAAATTATGAAGCAAACGTAAGCTTTGAAGAAATTTTTATTTAATCTGTATTCCCCTGTTTCATCTGCTCATCCATCCAGCACAATCTGCATCATTATTAACCACACCATATTTCTAAAAAAGGAGTATAAAAAGTAAGACATCTGTGTTATAGCATTAATATATTCAAAGGTTTTTACTTTCATCTTCCAGGCATTAACACTATGTAAGTGCAATGTAGGCGCAACTTACAGCATCGATGAGATGCCATGAGGAAAACCTACTAAGTGTCAAAAAAAGAAGGAAAAGATGATACAAGTAGACCGAGCATTATGTAAAAAGAGGACTTTTATTCATAAATAGAGCACTTTCGCCTATTGCTACTATATACATTTATTTCTAATTGCTACCACAATTTTTAAGGCACTGAGGCAAGCCTCCAGCAGTGTGCTGAAGGTGTGTTTGTGCTGTTATGCCCTCTGGCTTTGCTGCCAGCCTATTCCCTTAGATCAGAGCCAGAAGGCAGACTGTTTTCGAATACCGATCACCTCACCCGGACCTAATCCTTTGAGTTCTCTTTGGCATCTATTCCTTCTGCCAGTTTCCTCTTCTGTTCCTCTCTTTTCTTCTGAAGTTGACAACAAAGACATCCTCAGGGCCCTCCTTGATGTAAGACCACTCTTGATGTTGTTACAGTGTGGTTTTTTTTTTTTTTTTGTACCCTAAAGTTGTGCTACTTTTATATTCAGCTAGCACAATATTTGCACACCAGAAGATAAAGAAAATGAGAATATGTTACACAGAATGATAGTTTCTTTTTTATTTGTACACCTTGGTCCTTTCAGTGGAAACCTTTTTTTTCTTTTTCTGTCATTCATCTACATACCTGATCAAGAACCTAAAGGTATCTTTTTACAGGCTGTGCTGCTTATATACCTTAAATTGGCCTGACCTGCCACTTCTAATTTTAAAAAGATGGCTGTATGGAATGTGGATGAATATGGAATTTCTATGAAGCACAAAACTTTTGAACGGTTCCTGTCCTCTGTGATAGTGAGTTTTAAAAGGGAAATCTCCAAAGAGCTAATTAGTAGACAAGTAGAGCTCAGGCTGAACAAAGCTGAAAAGATAGCAGATAACTAAAAGGACCTGGCCATAGCTGACAAAAATCAAAGCACTGACAGAGAGCTGGCAGTAACCTTGGGCTGCTAACTGACAGGGACAATAAAAAAAACCTCTGAGTGTGGCAGAGAGTGACAGCCACAACCAGAGGCTCTCTGAAGAGTCTGAAACCTCCACCAAAAGGAAGATATAATCTTCTGCCTGGCAGTGCCATACATTTTCCCTCCCATTCCAAACTGGGGAAATTGGAGCTTGTCTAAATAATTCTGCTGCATGAATGTGAGCCAAGAATGGAAACATCCAAGACTGGTGTGCAAAGTTTGGTTGCAAACCTATGGTCTGAGGGGACAAGTCTGCAATAAATGTAAGTTTGATTGGGGCACAGTTAAGGTTTCTTTGCTTACTCTGACACTTTTCCTGTAGCAGCCACAGAGTTGCTTGTTTCTTACTTACTCTCTGTAAACCTCCATGAGATAAGGATTTAGCACAAGTTAAGAAAGAAATTTAGTCACCATATGCTCCCTGAAATGTAATATAAAATGGAAAACAAAATTAGCTTCTCTGCAGTTGGTGGGGCAGGGGAAATACTTGTTGCTGCATCGTGTCCATAGGGGAAAATGTGCTTGATCTGATTCTAGAAGTCACTTAAATGGTGGCAATGCTTTGTATTTGTATGCCCTCAGAGATTGTAAACATTTGCACACTGTGATCAATAACCTCTGAAACCCTGTTCAGTAAATGATCCCTCACAAACTAAGATATTGAGGAAGGGCACACACTGGACCAGAACTGTGCAAATGAGTGTACAAAAAAAAGCCATGCAGGTCATTTCAAGAGACAGAAGAGATGGTAACTGCAGGGAAACTAAGGCTGCAGAGGGCAGAGAGCATTTGTTGCTTCTGGGCATATTAATTTTAAGACAGAGATTTAACTTTATTTTCATATCTTAGTGTTCTACCTGAAACCAATTGGTTTTTCATAGAGTGAAACAATGACAGACCAATTTCAAAAGTGGCCAATTCCTTTTATCCTCAAAGCTACAGTAAGCCTACTACATATCAACAATCCCTCCTAATCATAGAAAATTGTAACACAGTTGGGAAATATTTTCTGGTTTTTGGAAGGGATGGAGATGATTTTGACATAAAAGAAGCACTGAACTTTTCTTCATGAAAGAAAAGCACTGAACTTTTCTTTTCTTTCATTTCTCCAGAAAACCTGGAGAGCTCTTAACAGCCCTTGGTTTGCCCAGTCCTAAACCCACCACTGTGGCCCACTCTCTTGCACATGTTTGTTTAACTTGATCTTTCAGCTAAAGGCTCAGTTATGAAATGTCATGCGTGTAATTGAAGCATTAAATGAGGCTAGAAGTATCTAAGTATCAATCTGCCTCAGATATGCAAGAAAACTTCATACATCTCAGTATTATTATTTCAAGCTTGAAAATATTGAAGTCCCTTTTACAAAAGTAAAACTGCAATTTAGTTGTTTCCATCTATCTGCTAAGCAAAGCAAATCCGAAATCTTATAGAAATTGGCTTACAGGTTCTCAACCTCATAAAAGAGATAACCTTTTCCTTCATTTATACCTGTAATTTCACACCTTCAAGACTGGGAAGTTCTTCTATTTAGAATTGTTAAATATTAATATTTTCATAAATTTCACTCATCCCCCTCATCATCTATTTTCATTCTCAATTTCATAAGGCCAAAATAGCCTTTGACTGTGATTAATTTCTCCTTATTCCAAACCATGTTCCTCCCTCTTAGTCTTTGGCCTGGCCTGTCCCTGTAAGAGTTTTTTTTTTTCCCTTCTTTCATGCTGCATGTCTTACAGTCTCTTTTCAAGCCTTTGAGTTCTACTTCATGGCTCCCACTTTCTTCTCTGCAGGCGTTCCTCATTCCTTGCCTACATATATTTCACTTGCACCTCCTGCACAGGATACATTTCCCTTCCCTTTCCCTCAGAAAGTGACTTTATTCTTCCAAGTATTTATTCTTTATCCATTTTTAGACACAGCTCTGTAAACACATATGAAGTAGAATGACAAGGAAGGACCAGCAGCAATATGGCCATCTCCTTCCTTTCTCAAACTGTGGTGTTTTCCTCTGTTTTACTGCACTGTCTTGGCAATTGCTTTCCCCTTACAAAAAGGTTCACAGCTTCATCCTCTGTTCTTACACTGATACAGCTGAAGACAAAAGCTTTTACAGTCTGGTTTTGTTAATCTTTGTGCTTTAATTCCTCACTGGCTAAAGGGCTGGTACAGGTTAACATGCTAACACATCTGTATACTAAAACCCTTGCAAATTGGTTTTGGAAGGTAACACTGTACCGCATTATACTCAATGCATTCTAAATGAATACAGTTTGTAAGGGTGACATTCATTTCTGGTAGCAACTGAAACAAAATTGGGCCAGTTTAACTGAGATTGGCATTAATATATCACTGAGCAGTTAGTTATATCACGTGAATTAGATATTACAAATTCAAGAATCATTTGTTATGCTTTTAATACAAATTTTCCTGACATAAGTGAGATAGAGATAAATAGCCACTCACAAAGATGTCATTTGGTCTCTTGGGTATATATTGATGATTCCTGCTGAGAAACTGTAGAAGCAGTTTTCCATGCAATAAAATGTGGCACAGGCATCCATGGTTTTTGTAGGGTTTTTTTATAATTGGTTCCTCTCTTTTTCGTGTTGATTTTTATGAGTAGTATGTGTGTGTGTTTGTGTCTTGGCAGAGGAAACTCCATTGAGAAACTTTGAAGTCTCCTCCATTTAACTAACATTAAAAGAAATGTCATAATGTAACGATGACTTCTACTTTGTTGCTCCTTCCAGCGGCGGGAGAATAGCTCTAAGTAATGAGGTTTTGAGTGTTAACTCAGATAAATCTCTGCTCTCTCCTTTTCTCAGAATTACCTTGCACAGCCCTTCTGGATATCAATATATTCATTATTCCAGTAATAACTTTTTTAAGGTATCAACAGTTTAAAGGTAAACATTTGTTATTTGCATGTCATATTTTATTTTTGTAGATAGCTTCATGTATTGCTGTGTATTATTACATTAGGTTGCACTGTTCAAAATTTTTCCTCCCTGAGGTTTGTGGGAAATCAGGAGGAAATTCAGAAATGCTGCCTTCTTGTTCTGCTTTGAGGCAGAAATTCAGAAATGACAGCACTTTCTCTTGGGTAAATATTCGGGTATAAGTGTCTTCTTCCAAATGCTGACGGTACAGTTTGGTGACTTTGGGTCTCTGGTTTGTGTCCAGGGAGCATTCCCGGTACTTGGAGACAGCAGGCAGGGGCTGTTTGTCAGCAGGTGTAGATAACACCAGCAGTTGTTCTTGCAGCACACGGGCTTCATTTCCCTAAACAAAAGTATCCACTACTCAAAAGATGCTCGCTGAACATCGTGCCCATTTAGAAACATCCAAATGGAGATGTGTATTGGAGACGAGCTGTTTTTATTTCTTGTATCCTTCCTGGCACGATGTGAGTGATCCTGTCAGGACGTGAGTCCTGCCAGGCTGCCTTTTCCCCGGGTCTGCAGAGTGGCAGTGTGGCCTCTCCGGGGCTCTCCGTGCACACAGAACCGGTTGCATTGATGAATAACTCGATGCTGTGTGAGCCTGCGAGGACTTGAGGCCTCATGGGCCTCATCTGACTCTTCTGAAACTGCTTCTACATTCCAGTGATGTAAATGAAAGCACCCCTCTTACAGCAGTGAGAAGCTTGAAGTGCCTTTTCTTTTCATATGCACATTCCTTGAATGCTGCCTGAAATGACCAACAGCAGAATGTAAAAGAAATGAAAGCTGGAGCTCCTTCTGCCAAAGCAATCCCAAATCATCTGTTACGGCAGGACTGAATATTTACTGAAGAAACATAGTCACAAAATTAAATTAATATGAGTGCTTCCAACACAGCCTTGCAGAGAAATTGTGGAAAAATCTAAAAATCTCTTTTCTCCCAGTCATACTACACTGCACATCCTTCTGTAGTTTTTGCCTTGTACATGTAATAAAGCTATTAGACACTGCATGCATACTTTGGTCCACCATACAGAGATTTTCCAGGGCTATCTTTAAGCAGCACTGACCAGAGGGATTATTTTGTGTATGTCTGGTTTGTGAGAACCGTGTCTAAAAATGAATACAAAATTTTCTCTTGTTATAATTTTGAATTAGTTATTGTGGCATTAGTCAAATAGGATCTTTTCCAGTCTTTTCACTAAAAGAATTTTCTTTCTTCTTTATCAAAAATTTTATTTAAATAAAAATCTTTTATTTAAATGAAAATCAATAAAACCCATATTGCAGCTATTGCTGTTAAGTGCATTTTAGGGAGACTCTAATCGTTGCTAGAGTTTTGCTTTTTATTGTGAGGAAATGGCTTCTGGTAAAATACACCTGATGTTAAAGACATATTTTTGTTTGAAATGTATGCAAAATAGTATTTTCCCTATCTTTTATGGACAAATAGTAATACCTGGAGCTGAGAGTGCTTTCTTCTTTCATTCATTTGGCAAAGAGAAACACGAATTCTCCTTTTGGAGATTCATCTCCACGCTGTTTTGTATTCAAGCCGAGCTAAATCCGATCTCCTCGTGTCACACAGGTTGTGTGTGCCTGCTTGCTGTGGTGGGATTGCTCACAGGGAAGCTTGCAGTTGCTTCCAGATTGTTTCCAAACACAGGAGTTTTATGGTTCGAGTTACTGATTAAAGGTCACTTCTCTATTTGTATTCTACTTTGACACTTCAGATGATATGAAATTCTTGAATTATAGAGATATTTAGGCTGCTATGAATTGTGCTGAGCAGTGAGAGCTCAGAGTTCAGCTCCCTGGTGACTGAAAAAGCCCCAGATTGTTCCCCTAGAAGCTTCAAGGGCTGATTTTTAGAAGAGACTTTGTTGAGACCAAAACCTGCAGGTTTCGAGCAGTCTTTTAACTTTTAATTGACAGTCACTCTATTAGTCTCATGTATTTTAATACCATACATGATTTTAATCTCATAAACATATTTTATAAATCAAAAGGGAGATGTTCTGTTGTATTTAAAGCTGTTAAAAAGAATATTAACCTTATTTAAAAGAATCAAATAGCATATGGGGATTAGTATGAAATAAAAATGGGATTACAAAATAAGCTCTTCACACTAAAAATGTTATTCATGTGAAAAAATGTTAATTGCACTGAAGTGTAAACTACAATTAAGCATCAACATCCCCTATTCTTCTCTGCTCACTGACTGCAGTAAAATGATTCCTGAACTTGATCTGGCCAAGTTACACTCACGTCCTTGTGCCTGAGGATTTGAAAAGTTGCTTCTCATCTCAGGTCACCACAGCCTCATGGGGCACTGGGCTGAATTACTCGGGGACTGTTGGAGCCCTAGGACTCTAGCGCTAGGGCCAGGACTGTGGCTCTTTCCTCCTTGCCTTCCTCCAGTATCCATCAGATGAAAATTGATGGGAGGGTGATGTGTAACTTAGGCAAAATGATCTTCAAATCATATAATTTAAATCCATTTTGTGAGTTTTCATTTTCATTTTTCATTTTCATTCCATTTCTTAAGTATTATCTCACCACAAGTTTCTACATTTCATTTGAGGGGGGTGAGGGAGAAGCTCTGTGTGCACATCCAAATAGCTATCAGAAAGATATTTGCCAGAATTCCAGTGAACACACTGGTTGCTAACAGAACTATTCAACAGCAGAGATGCAGTTAAGCTTAACTGAAGTCCCAGTTGTTTTCTCTTTCTTTCCCCAAATCACCTTACATGTTTAAAAAAAACTCATGGGGGAAGTCTCACACTCTAATTCAGCTTGCTTTGCTCCAGTGCAAGGGAGACAAAAACATGCTCTGAAGAGTCTAAGTCTGCACTTGGTTGGTATTATGGCTTTTGGATGCACAAACCAGGTGTGTTTACTCGACTCTGTTGCTAAAACGTTCTGTTGATTCTGCATAGAAATTCTTAGTGTGTTCAGTCTTGTGGCACTGAGCACCAGTAAAATCTGTAAGTACCTCATAAATCAGATAGAAAAAGCAAACAGCTAAGTACCACAGCTCTATAGCAGTACACGTGGCTTTTAAAAGTTATTTACTGTCTCTCTTTCTAACTGTAAAGTGCATACTAAGGGCATTTGATTGTAGGTACCTGTTGCTAACTGCTTCATTTTAGTGGGAATGAAAAGAAACTTGGTGCAGGTTTTTAATAATTTTGCAGGTCTACAAAGACAAGAAAACAATGTGTTTAGATTGAGCAGAAGCAGTAGGGAACACAGGAGTTGCAGTTCACATTTTTGCCACGTTTTTATTAACATTTATTATAAGGGTGATATATTTTTATGTTCTGATCCTTGTGATCTTCAAATTCAAGCATCAGTAGTTATAGGCCTACAAAGATTAAAAAAAAAAGACATACTAGGGTGGGTGGTTTCGTTTTTTCATTTGCAAAGTGGATGTTCTGTTTCAATTAGGCTAACTCAAAGAGTATCATGAATTAAATCTGGAAAAGCACCCTAACTAGGTAGAACACTTCTCAATCTTTTGGAGTGTATGAATTATGATAGCCTTTGGCTAATCATTTTGCAAGATTTATAGCCATTGCATATTCAGTTGCTGACTTGTCAGGGGATAGAAAGACCAATGTGATGAAAGAATCTGCTGCTGCCGGTGGCTTTTCTCCATTACCTTCAAAAACACACCTCACAATGAGAAGTCAGAAAAACACAGAAAGAGCCCAGGCACCAGAAATGCTTTGAGTGAAAGTTCTTTGCATATTTCTAAGAACCAGCCCAAAGATGTACTCCATGTGATCCTATCTAACAATTCAAACATCTTGTATGATATAGAAATCACACAGTATAAAATCCAGACCACCAAGGGTTGATGGCTTGGTTCTCATCACAGATGTATCACAGTGCTCCTCTACCTCTCAGTAAAGACATGAGAGAATTCGGCCCAAAAGTCTTGGCAAAATATTGACTCAAACATTCTCCTCTCCATTGAGACAATAATAATGATATCCACTTGATCTGTCAGATTCCTTTCACAAAAAAAAAAAAAAACAAACAAGGTGGCCATTTTCCACCAAGTTTGTTTATATTTACCACAGGCAATGCATCAGCAGTTTAATGGTCAATAGGAAAACCTGGATTATAAATTGAAGACTTGAGTCAAAAACATGTTTCTTACAAAGGTGTAAAATTTGCCTGGGAGGACAAACATGCTAGTGAACTAATAAAAGAAATGTACAAACATGTAAATACTATTGTAAACTGTAATAAATATGGCAACACTTTAATTCCCTAAAATTATGACTTTGGAGTCAGGCTATGCTTGTGTAGACTTAGCTTGCTTATTTTATTTGGTTTTTAACGACTACCTGTTTGTTATTTTAATTCGTCACAATCTCCACTAGTGATTCACTAACAGCACTACACAAAAGAAGCCTCTTTATATCCACAAATAATCCAACCAAAACTACTTCACAGCTATCAAATATTATTTATTCATCTCCATCCTTTTAATAGGTCTACAAACCCTTAGTGATAGTTGCAAACAGACTATAAAAGCAGAGACACAATGGCACCTGCCACCCTTGAAGCTGTTGAGTTGAAAATGTATCTTCCATCAGTCCCTATGTATTCCAGAAGCAGTCTCCCCAAAAATCAACCCAAATACAGACACCCCAAAATATGCATTTTGAGGGAGACTTTTAAGACATAAACCAAGAAGTGTAATATTAAAATAAGACAGATTGTTCTTTTCATCTTCATAATGGTAGAAGCACTACTAATTCCATAGCCAAGTTTATCTCTCTTTGGTCAATCATTTTGGGTGATATGTTGTTTAAACCTTCTATCAAGATCAGAGAATTCAACCTTTCTCATAGTCCTATCATAATTCCTCAGTATGAGGTGGAGTAAATTGTCTTCTGCTTCAGTTCTTTATCAATCAATGGGAATAATAGTGCAGTTCACAGCAAACAGATGTTGGTGAAAATGTATTGGTAAGTCTGATAGAAGCTCAAAGTATATGCCTTAAAAAAACATCTCACTTCTTTGCTGGTGTTGATCATTCTGGGAAAGGGTGAAGAACAAATGGTTTATTTTGTTTTTTTTAAACTTTTTGAGAGAGTTTTAGGAAAATGTGAACTGGGGGCTGGAGAATTTCTAAGCTGCAAGTAAGATTTATGAAAACAATAATTGTTAAAGAGTAAATGGTAAATATAATTGCTTAAAGGAAACTGAGGCCAGTTGCTTTCCTAAAATTAATCTGTGCTTTGTAATATCAACTACACATTGGTCTAACCTCTCTGAATTCAGATCAGCTTAGCTGTAAGAGAAGGTTTCAATTACTAGAAGGCTGTTGTAATTAAACCTGCAATGGATAAGCAATTTTTAAAGATAGTAAATGATACCTTTTCCTTGATACTGCTGCAAGCAATTCCTGCTGGTGAAAAGGGATGTATGCTCCTTGGAATGATTTTCTAAGAAATCCTTTACTCTTATGAAATAGTGAAAATAAATGAGTGTCCTCCAGCCAGGCATACTGAGCATTGGGCAATTGTATCCCAAAGACTGCAGATAGAAACCCTGACAGAAAGTTTTGAAGATAAAACAAGTGCCTTTTAAAGACTAAAGTGTTGATAAAAATAAAATAGCACATCTAAATAACACAGTTGATGCAACTAAAGATTATGTTTATGATATTATACAGCTAAAGTCACTCTTGGGACTGCTTTATTAGCAATACCTGAACAAGAGAAAGAAAAATATTACAGGCTTTTGGAAGAAGATCAGTTCAGTACAATGGACATGAATGTAATGGAGATGTCAGAGTTTCAGAGCTATTTGCAGAAAGGAAGACTATTAAAACTGTTCTCACCAATAACAGCAGATGAGGTACTCTCTCGTAAACCAGACAGATTACTTGCATGTGTGCCAAGAATACACTGAGACTAGGAAGTGACCAAAACAGAATGAGGGGAGTTGGATATTTGTCTTGGAGACTGCAAAGATGTTTGTGTGGGTACTATTTATAAACAAATACATTCTGCATAGTTACTTCAAATGGCTAAGCCTAGATTTTTCAAGCACAACAGGGCCAGGTGTACCAACATAGGAGAAGGAAGAAAAAAAAGATAGAAATAAGAAGTGTAAATTAATTCCTGTGTTCACTCAGATTCATGTGTTCTGTCTAGCTGGTGGCCTTTCTCATCCACTGAAAGGTGTTGCCTAAACTTGGGATACCTTGGGATTCAGGCATAATTGATTCAATTTAGAATAGTAGCATCTATTTCCCTGAAGTGTTCTTCTGCATTTACAAATAAAATGAAAGTTCTTATCGAAGTCCTACAGATGAGGAAACTAAGACACTGAATGTAATGTGATTAGAGTAAGGTTGTCCTGCAAGCTATGGGACAGGGTCCACTGAACTCGGTGCTATTGCCCCTGGGTCATGTTGATGTCCCTTAGGCAAGGACTGCATATATGAGGTGACAAATATCTTGGTTTTTTTAAAGTATGACGATAGCTGCTTAACAGAAATACTGGTTTATGTTTAGGACACATAGAACAAAAGCGACTATTTTTCTGACTCAAGTTAGTCAAGGTCAAGCTATATAATAATAAAGAACTTAAGTATCACATATCCAAAAATTGTCTGGACCTCAGATCTCAGAAATTTGCTATGGGAAAGATATTTGAGGTTATCAGTTGTCTCTTGCTTGGTTATGTGCCTTCACTTCCCATTCTCCATCTCAACCCTAGTACCAACTAAAACCAAACTAAAAGCCTGTGCCTTTATACACTTCTCCCTGCACCAGATTCACAGTTCTGAGGCTCCACAGCACTCGTCTACTGAAAGACATAGCTCAGGGGTACAAAAGAAGCATTGCTGGGAAACAGGGATGGGAAGCTGAGGGCTTAATCCAGCTTCCAACCCTGTCTCTCTGTTCTCCCACCCTGCAATGCCAACCCACAGCTCTGCCCATGCATGGAGTTTGGAAAGGCAGTCACAATGCCACAAGGGGTGCCTTGGCTGCTCATTTTCATTTCCTCACCCTCAAACATTCATCTATGACAGAATTAAGGAAGACTTAGATAGAACTGGTTATACTCTTGGTCTCTTCCCATGCACCTTAGTAGGAACAGAAATGGTATGTGCAAATGTTTAGTTTAAAACATGAAGGTTATGTGTTTTTCAGTCCCTTTCCTGTAACTGTTCTGTTTGTGTTCAGTGATGCACTCATCTCAGATCTGATAAAATAATTTTGGAATTGTTGGGCAGGAAGAGATATCCTTATGTAGGACTGAAGGCCCCACTGAAGTCAGCAGGTGCCTCACGTGCAGTGTTGAGCTGAGCACAACAGCCGACCTGACAACAAATGTATTTAGAGCACTTGGACACACATAGTTTGAATGTACTGAGTTGCTGATTTTTTAACCATAGTTTCAGCTACAGACTTTTACATACGCCTTTCCAGAAAATGCTCTTAAAAATTTAGCTGATGCCCTGTATGCAGCTTGTATTAACTTTGTTTGCTGACTTGACTGACCTTCACAGAAACAGTTCCTCATGCTAAAGCAAAAACATTTTGTATCTCCTTTTCAATTAACTGCTGCTATTACTGCAAATAATTAACTTCCACTCACTTATTCCTAACAATTAACCCATGGAAAGCAGGAAATAAGAGCTGTAAAATAACACTAAAACACAACATATTTACGCAATGAAGGCTAGGAGATGGAATTTTGCTCAAGTTGGGCTCTGATGTTTTAGTCTACAGCACTACAGAAATTGCTAACTGCAAGTCTAGACACAGCATTTAAACCTGACATAGTTTGGTTCACATGATGGGAAAGATGTAACAATCCACTCCATGTATGTAGATGTATTTTATAGAATTTATCCAAATGTAAAGAATTGACAAGAACGGGAATATTGTTTTCCTCTTTTTTGTTTATACACTTGCTTTGTAAATTCAGATATGGAGATTGCATTCAGAACTTTGAAAGAAACAGTTTTCCCAATCACTTGTCCAAATTTATCAATTAAGTATCATCTGCTGAGACACTGAATTTTTTTAAGGAAGAAAGCAAGCAATTCTTCCCCACCCTTCTTTTCATTCTGGAGGGAAGATGTATTTCCTTCTAGGCTGTCCCTCCAGAAGGATTTATTTATACAGATTGCAGTCAATATTTTTCTTATACACTTTTACTTAGTAATTTTATTTAAATTGACACCAACTCAGAGATGAGTGTCATGAAAGTGTCATTAAGTTTGTAGGATAAAGCAGCCCCACTGCACTTGCAACTTAGAAAACCCACAATTATGTCTGTTGTCTTACAATCCTGATTTTCAGCTTCTTGATATAAAAATTATTCCCTTTCTTACCCAAAGCATTTATATACCAAAGACTTCTTACAATCACTCTCGTTTTGCAGGCAGTTTGTTAAAATATTTTATTGGGTTTTGTGGACTTTGAGTGAGATAATATTCTTGCTATTTTTTCACTGGCTGATAATTATTTGTAGCCAGGTTTCTGGTGTAAATACCAATATTTAGGAGTCTGCTGCCTCTGTGCAAGTTCCTAGCAGAACACCTGTGGAACTGAATTTATCACCTGAGGAGAGTGGGAGAAACAGTTGAAACAGATTTTCAGATTTTATTTTTTGGAAGCACAGATGTCTTTTCAAAGTTACTTATGCTTACCTTTTTAACCAACTTGGCAATGCCTTCTTATTTCTTTAACCAACTGGATGAGTGTAATTGGAAGAAAATGAACGTGTCCTGTGACATGTTCCTCTGAAAGATTAGATTCCTCATGGAATGCAGCAATTCAAGGAGCCTACACATGCTGGAACATTCTGATTTCATTTCACAACATCTGAAGGCTTACTTAAATATAACTCAGCACAGAGTCTTCAGTGATCTCAGCCCAGTCAAAATATTGCCAAGTAATTGTTGATCATAAGTGACCAGACAAAGAACACTTATGTTTGACAAGTTTGTGTGGTTATCATCACCTGAAAAAATGCACTGAGGAAAAGGAGCTGAGGGAATTCAGCAGCACAGTGGATGAAACTGGAAATTCCTCTAAGATTTTCATTGTTTTCAAACTAAGCAACTCTTTGAGCAGACATGAAATTATTCATTTGCAGTCCCCAAATTCTCATAAAATGATCCCTTTTCCATTCTCCATTTGGATGACACTGCAGTGCAGAAGAAACAAGACTGTTTGCCTGATGGGCTATATGTTTTTATTCACACATATCCAGAAATAATGGAATGAGTCCCTCAAACTCTCAAAAAATAATTTTCATTCAACAGAGACCTAAACTATGAAAAATTTCACCCAGCAGCCAGAAGTTTTCAGAAAGTTATGAGCTACCGAAAACGGGGATAGCATGGCAAACGTCACCCAGCCTGAGCAGTAGTAGTCATTTTCTCTCCTACTGTAATATGTAGCTGTATAATTTATTCATGTTCCAAAATACATTAGGTAAAAGGAATGAATTCCTAGTGCTGGTAGACTTAACTCATATCCTCTAAAAGTCAATACAGTTTCTCATGTGTAAGATTAAAATGAGGGGGTTTCCTCAATTAATTGTTTTCCAGTTGCACTAAATGAGCAAGATTCCATTTTTGTTGGAAATACAAAGTGCTTGTCAAAATGCCTCTTCCTACTGAATTTCAGCTTCCTGCCCTGGGAAAACAATCCTTAATAGCTTCCCCCTCCCTCCATTGACTAGCTCCCTTCATATTTTCTCTGCTTTTTGAAAAAATTACGGCAATCCCTAAGAATAAAAATGCTTTCTTGCAAAGTATATTGTATTAATTCAATTTTTCAGAGAGGAGAGCTCTTCAGAAATTAAAACATACTCTTTTCTAGCTATTGAGCTACAGTGCCTCCTTCTGCTTTTTTTGTGATCATCTCCACTTTTCATACTGATGTGAGTTCCTTTTGTTGTTCATTTCACAGAACTCCCTGGCTTGAATTTTTGTTGGTTTATGTTTTTACATAGAAATTAGATTTTTTTTTCCCCCCTATATAAAAATCTGTATACATAGAATCAGAATCAGGGCAGGGTATGTATTTAATTACCTGTTAATGTCTTATCCTTGGAACATTAACGAGTAAAGACGAAGTTTATTTTCACCAGGAAAAAAAGTTAAGCCCCTAATGTATTTAAATCGTTTTGAGTTAATAGGCAGCATTCACTGCAAAGTTTGTTTTTGTATTACCTTTTTTTCTTGAAACCATCAGAAATTTCTGTTTTACAGTAAGGATTGCAGTGTGTTCTAAACAGGCCAGGACTTCCAAAGCATTATTTAAATGCCTCAGCTGAATACCAGCATTCTTTCATCCTATTTCACACACTGAAGTACCAAAAGGGTAAATAACTTGCAATATCATTTTTGACTGACTTGACTTTGAAAAAGGCACAACCTACACAAACAACTGAGCAGTTGTTAGGTGCTTAACTGGATCTCTAAATGATCCCATATGCTAGTCAGCTAATGCTGATAATGATTATAAACACCTCAGTTCATCATATTAATGAGTTATAGCCAATAGAAAAGGACAAAATATATAACTTTTCCACAAACTTAGTTAAATGTCAAGGTTTTTAAAGGCCTAGTTAGCAAGTATATTAGATGAGATATGTCAGTTTCCCAATTTACGACTCTGACTTGTCTCTTGTGATTCCTTATAGCCTCTAGCCATTCTCCTCTTACCTGAGGCATTCTCTGGCAAAAACCTGATGCTTCCAGTCATTCTGCATTCTTGTGTTCCTTCAAAAATAATTGGACAGGCACCTCTCCATAAACAATCATCATTAGTCACATAAGGTACACACATAAGAATACCATACAAATAAGTTTCAATAGAATGTCTTGAGCCAAATAATAATAATAATTTGGCCAGCATGCTAAAAATATGATTGACAGGGAGTTAATGCACTTAACACTTTTTCCAGCAGGCTGTTAAAATTAGTTCCTTGATGCTCAAAAAGTCCTGCTCCCAGAAAAGTGACACCGACATTGACCAGTGAGTTTGTTGCTGTTCAGTAACCTGCTCCATTTCCAGACTATATGATTAAAGTCATTATGGGAACTGTCAGGAGGAGGGAAAAAAATGAAAACTGTCATAAGAAGCAACTGTTGGAAATCTTGGGAGTTTTTTTATAATGCTAAACTATTTTAAAATATTGTCTGTAATTTTAATATCACAATATCCAGCCATATAATAAGGATCCATGTAATGAAATACATAATCCTCTGAGGTTACACATAAAATGGTATATATGAGCATCTTTATTACATATATATTGGGAAGAAAATTAATCATAAATTTCCTTGTACATGAAAGGAGTAAATTAGCTTACAAAAATAAAAAAAAGAATTCTTATTTTTAAATTTACTATCAGAATGAAATCCTCCAAACTAAATAAATGAAATAGAAAGCAGGGGGAGAAAAAAAAAAGATTCATAATTGAAAGAATTTGTTTTTTTAAAAAAAAGCCTGTCAACAATGTAATGCTTTCTAATATCAATCCTACAGAGCCAATAAGATGTCTCATGAAAATGCACTAAATTAGAAAGTGAAAAATGTCCTAATTTCACCTTTCAACTTTTGTAAATTTATTTTAATATTTGATGCAATTATATACCAATAATTTTACAGAATATTTTATGCTCTTAAATACCCCCTAAGTTCTGTTTTTGCCGACCCTCCAATTGCACTGTAAATTGCTGTTAGTTATATAGAGATTGCAATACATGTCATGTGTTGCTCAGACATAAATTGTAGTATTTGTCTTGGATTGAAAATTGATTTAACAAATTCACAAATACTTAAAGTGTTTAAAGATCAGGAGGTTTTACATTTCAACATAAAGATCTGACCCTTTCCTTACGTTTAAAATATTTTTATAGATCCAAGAGGGTGCTTAAGACGATAGTGTCTTTTATACAATAATATCAACACTATAATTAGCTGATATTTATTTTTCTTTTTATCACCTGATACGCCTAGGTTTTGACATTAAGAATATTGCTTTTGATATTTTCAGCATTAAAAACCACTTTATGCTTTGGTTCCATTTTACTCCCAGTCAGAAAGATCAGAAAAAGCTCAAGTCACACAGTGAGAAACTTTATCCACTGAATGAGACATTATCCATTCCACCAGACTACAAATCAAAGAGTATCTCTTAGGCTGCTTAAAAATTCATTTTAAAATCTGATCCTGATTGTACTTTTATGGTAATTTCATACCATCAATCATCCTTTTACCTTTAGTCTCTAGGTCCACTGCTTTCCCCATAGATCTCATTCTCTCTACCTCATTATAATTCTTTAGGTGAGAAAACAGGGTAAGAAACCTTAACAGAAAATGAGAGAAAGATGTAAATTTCTTGAGAAAAGTCAGGTTCACTAAGAAGCACAGCTAATGATATGTTCTGATCTAGGATTTTTTTTTTAAATTAAAAGATGGAGGGGGATAGAATAGAGTGAAAACCACATTTGCCATGCAAATAATGTGTTTGTAATCTGCATTCTAACTCAATAATATCATTTGTACAACCAAGCTGTCAAAATATCTTCTTAGATGGAGTTCCTTTTAAAAAAAAAAAAAGAAAAAAAAAAGAGAAAGAATAAAAGAAAGATTTTTGGGTCTCCACAGAACTTTTCCTAATTAAGTGCTGAACTTCCTGGAATTCTGTACTTTCCATTACTAATGAGGCTGAGCCATCTTTGCTAATACTATAGATTATGTGAATTGCAGTAATTAGGAAATGGAACTGAGGAGTGCTAGAAACATACTGATCAAAGCCCCTTTCTTACACCTAAAATTTAAGCTACAAAATTATGTAAAATGAACAAAAAACCTTGTTGGTGTGTTCAGCAGAGGTGGTACCTTCATCAGGCTGATCACAGGAAGGGAAAGCTGCTCTGTGTTGTTCCACCAGTTCTTTGTGGCAGCTACAATTCTTGGGAATTGTCAAAATCTGGTCTACTTGCAGTGGCTTCTACAAGAGCTGTACTTTCCCAGAAGTCAGTATTGTCGTTCCACTCTTTTCATTTGAATCCTGGCCATGATGAAAAGCCTTTTTTACAGCATTGGGAGATATGAGAAATAATGAAACCACTGTTTGAGACATCTGGGCTGGAAGAAAAACTATTGTTAATCACAAGGGAAAAGAAGAATTTTTCCAGTACTGTGGGCTCGTCCATGTTACGGTTCCTAATGTCTTTAACAAAATGTAGCCATAAACCACTGAATTCTGGTAATAGCAATAATCCTTCCAAAATGGTTTGTTACCAGCAGTTAGTGACCAGTTTCTTAGTTAATGGCCTGAGGGGAAAGGCTTTAAAAAAGCTGTATGCACTGTTTCCTCTCAGGCAATTTAACTGGCTGCATTAAACTGTATTTTCATTGAGCTTCCTAACATTTGTACTCTGATAAAATTCTAGTCAGGGAAGGGAATGAGGTGGTGGCAGAGTATGTCATCACTCTACTTTGTAAGAGAAACACTAAAACAAAGCTATCTAGTGTCTTCCTAATCTGAATGGTGTTAGGACTTGGTTCTGATGATAATAATAAATGCTAAAGTCTTTAAATATCATGTAAAATTAAGATTAATTAGCAACTTTATCTGAAGAAAGATGAAAGAGTCTTCAGCTTTATTTTTCAATGCCCTTGAAACAATCAGGGAATACAAGAAAAAACATTATGTATTTTCATGCAAAATCAAAATGCTAATCTGAAATGCTCATTTATTTTCATAAACCGAGTAAAAATAGTGCCTTATTTGGAGGAGTATCACATTCTAGCATGATACTTGATAATATTAAAAAGTTAATAAAACATGAATATAGGAGGGCACATAAAGCAATTAATATACAGTTTTCATTTGTATTTTACTGAGTTAATACATTGTTTCATAAAGTGTTTTTAACTATGTCACTGATGTACTGACTTACACAAATGGGAATTTTTTTTTAAATATACATGTTTTATCCATACTTTAGAAAAAAACATTTTAAGGAGATGAAAATATTGTACAGCACAGTGCTTTATTAAAAGGTAAAACAAGAATATTCCTTCACTATTTTAGTTGTGTAACAAGCTGTAAGTCAGTCAAATCCATAAACAACCCTATGCTGATTCCTCTGCCTGCTCCACAACTCACTGGGCTTAAATGGCATCTCTTCGTTTTTTGCTCACATGGGTAAAAAAACTCATTAATCAGAAAGTTTTTCCCAAGTATGGCAATAAAGTCAAAGGAATGATTGGCATTACACAGAACACTCTGTAACATACACACAGGAATATAGGCTCTCATTAGGCACAGCATATTAAAAAAATCCCAAACAAAATACTGTACATCTGTGCTTGCACTGTATAGGATGCAGGAATGACAGGGAAAAGAACCACATGTAGGGAAGTGGGGGTGAGTGGAGAGAATTCGAGGGTTCTGGAATCCCAGCAGGAATAGAAGGAGTCAGCTCTGGGGAAATCTGACAACCTGCCTTACTGCTTTGGGGAAGGGCTGTACATGGCAGAATCCCAAGGGGAGCTGCTGAAGTAAGGGTTTGTTGGGACAGAATTACTCCATTTTGAGCAGCTGGTGCCATTATTCAGCCACATCACATGTGGTAAGAATTAGTGAAACTGGCTTTTTCATGATTCTTGCTTTTATTAAAGTGATACTGGAGCATTTTTTGCTGTCAGGTCCCAGTTCAAATCTTTCTACCACCCACCACAGAGAGAATCCAATTTCCAGTAATTTGGGATCTATTATAAGGACTAGACTAATTTCACAAAATTATCAGTGGTTTAAAACAGCATTCTTGTGCTGAGATGGGCTCATTCTAACTGTGTCATCTAACTATAAAGTCAATTGAATTATGGAGGTTAGAATGAACTATACGACAGCCAAATATTTAGAAATAAACAGATATGGTGCTCATTGGAAACACATCACTCATGCAGTTATATCACTCACAGACCGTCTTAAATAAATAAATAGTGGTAATAAACAGCATTAAAAATTACCAAATGGAACAATTAGGTAGCAACCCTGGAATTTTGGTATAGTTATGTGGAAATGGGAAAAGGACAAAGAAAACTAGCAATAAGTGGAGAGAAGGGCTTATGATTTGAGAGCAGAGACAAAGGTTGTCTTGGGAAGGAAAGGCTGAATACACTTCAGAAAGACCCTAATCAAGGAAAATACTTATTTTAAAGAGTAGACTTTATGTCACTTTTACAATTTACAATTACAAGCTGAACCATTGTTCTTTAATAACAAAAGAGTAACTGCCCTTTTTTTTTTGTTTTCTGTGTGTGTGATTTATAAAGGGAGCTTGAAAACCTTTTGTTTTTTTGGGGTTTTCATGGACTTCTTAATGTTCAAAATATCAGATGTTAATTCCGGTTTTGCTGGAGGACGTTTTTGCAGATGTACCTTCTGTACCTTAATTGAACTGATAAGAGAGAAGGGACTGAACATTTAATAATACATTCTTCCTTCAAAAAATTAATGAAACAAGAGTATGAAACATTAATGGAATTACTTCACATTAAACTATCCAGAGAAAGTGCTAAACATAAAGGGCCTCATCACTGAGGTGATAGTATAGGTTAAGTGCTCTGTTTGCCTGGAAGGGGATTGGAGGAATCTGGGCTCCCCTGGACATTGTTTCATCTCTTGCCCCTACAAGGGGCTGAGCTGTTACATCCACTTGTCTGAGGCCAGGCAGGGTTTCAAAACATCAAACCGAAGACCAGCTCCTTTGAGCTGAGGGACACCTCAGTTCAAAAGCTAAGCAGAGGAAGGAAAAGAGTGGACTAAAAGCAAGAGAAAGAGATGACAGGGAAGAAAGGGACTTTCTTGGCATCAGAGCTGGCTTGGTGCTGTCTGATTTGAATATTTAGAAAGCAGAATTACTTCAATTTGGATCATCTCTGTTAAAAATAAAACAGTTGGTGTTCACGTTGAGTACAAAGACACCCAGAAGCTGGGGCATTTCTCTTTTGGCTGTAGAAATCTTAGAGCCATTGTAAAATCCTGATTCTGCTGTGACTTTGAATGCAGCAGCATTCGTTTCACACTGAGCTGACAACAGAAGATATATGTTCTTACCTCTGAGAGCCTTCACAGAAAGAGTTGGACTGGTAATAGCAGCTTGATTTCTAGACAATTTTTTTACACTGATGATGGAGCAACAGCTGATGACTGAAGTTGGAACCTGAAGAAATTGCAGCTGGTGGCTTTTGTATTTAACAGTATTGTGGTAATTTACAAACTGCACATTATAAGGTTACTTCTTCAGAGCATTTTGTCATTAGGATGACTGTATTCCCTATCAGTTGTTTTGCAAGAAGTTGTTAGCTCAGTAAGACTGGCAGACAAGTGCCCTGCTGGTGCCAAAGCAGGGATTATTTGCTTACTTGCTTTGCTCCTGTCATTCTCCAAAGAACTCTCAACTTGTTTCACTTCCCAATGTTTTATTTAAATCTCAGTGAGATAATGGAGCATGGGAAAAGACCTCCTATTTCATGGCTGAGCCTGCTTTCAAATCTGCAGGCTCAAACAGAATTGCATAGTGTTATGTGACCCTTTGCACCGCCTGTTCTGTCAAAGCTTTGGCCACATCCTGCCCAAGTGGTCAGTGATGAAGAGATCTCTGCCATGATTTCTGGATTAGAAATGGTGTGAAAATACAGCTCTTCCATTAAAAAAAAAAAAAAAAAGAAACAGAGAAACACACAACAAGTTGGTTTTGTTTAAAATATTTTTCTACTTTACTCCTCATGGTAATACATTTGTGACAAATATTATTTTCCTGGATGACATTTGTACAGTCAGTTGATAGGAAATGTCAGCCAAAGAAAAAAACATCTGCATTAATCTGCATTCTGAAAGACTTCTCATTATTTCTCATCCAAACTAGGAGCTTACTAAATAAATAGTATGCAAAAATAATTAAATAATGCAATTAAGCTCATAAAGTTAGAGCTGCCCAGAAATAGCAGGGAAAAATTGCACCCCATATTTATAGGTGTATATATGATGTATAAGTGTATATATGATTCAATTAAGGAAGATGGGTGTATTGATTTTATGCATACTTTATATTCTTATCACTCAAATCATGTAGTTAAAAAAAAAAACCAAAGATAAATGAAGGTGATCCTGTGCTATGGAACAACATACAGTGATGAGTCCAATGGAATCTGTCAGGGGTCATCTTTATGGATTTTTTCCAAATAAATTTCTGTATGGGAACTGCAGTGGGGACCAAAAGGAAAGTTCAAAAATACCTCCAATGAATGAGATTTTAAAAATTAATGAAGGGGACTTGATTTTTTGAGCAGATTAGATTACAAGAAATTATCTCCCAATGTTAACAAGAAATTATCTCCCAAATTTTTGTTCTGAAAAGGGAGGCAGTGAGCAATCATTTCTTGATGACTTTCTTCATTCTAGTAATGATTATAGCAGCCTTGGTTACTCCTCTTTTAACAACTCTTTCTAGTTTAAGTCAGCCTTTCTCTTACAGAAACTCTTCCCTACCCTCAGTTGTCTCAATGGCTATGCACAGATCCAAGGACAGACCCTCGGGGAGAATGTCATGCAGAACAAGGGAACTCTATACACAGTTCTAAGTCCCCTAAAAAATGAGGGATGCCCACTATGCCTGTCCAGTCCAGCCTTGCCTTAGGAATATAAAACTGTGTGTTTTCATAAACATGCTGGTTCAGAAACTGAGACACAGTCTGGCACATTACAGAATCTCTGCAATTTCCGTTAACAAGATAAATTACTGTAATTAAAGGGATTTTTCTTCATCTTTTATTTGAACAAGGAAGGTTCAGAAAGTTCCTGATATCAAAAAGGGTCCTAGGGCAAGAAGAAACATTCTTTTGTCTATCTTAAAAACAATCCAATTTAAGCTTAGAGCAGAGAACAGAAGATACCCAGTTCAAGAGGTTAAACTCATCCCCCTGGGGACAAAGACATGTGTGACATGCATGCCCACATAGAGGGAAGAATCCTTATAGTTTGAAAACTGGAAAAAAGTAATTGCACAGCAGCTATTGATAGAACATAATAAGTAACCTTGTGTAAATCATTTCAAATTGATTAGAAAACATCTGCATGTGGACAAGCAGCATCTATCTAAATATTAGAGGCCATTTCTTAAGTCAAGTTGTGAAGATCATGCAGTCGTAAAACACCAAGAAATGAGTCTGGGGCCTTTCATATAGCTCAGAATTTAAGAATAATTATTTTTAAATTAATAAAATTGGTCAAACTTAAAATTCAGGTGATTTTATACTGAAACCTTAGTCTGTTGAACAAGTAAACATAAATGAAACTCAGTACAATTGCAGGAATTAGTAACAGAGAGAATATCTAAGGAAGGAGAAATCAGCTCTTTTGCTAACTTGCTACAGATGATGAGAAATAGTCTTAATTTTAAATAGTTTGAAGGGTGTTTGACACTACAGTTGGGAGCAATCAAGTAATAGGACACAGCTTTCTCTGACTTCCAAGTGGTCCCTCTTTAGCTTCAGTATCCTGCTCAGATTTGCTAGTCAGATCTGACTCCTGCATCCTCTTTTCAACCAATCCCTGTATCCTGTTGGTCTTCAGCCTGCTGAGAGTATTTTTATTCTATCCTAGCATTAAGACTTCAGAGAGAGCATTTGGGAAGCTGTATTAAATTGTAATTTGTTTCTTCTTAATTTGTTATATTGTTGACATGCCAAAAGGAAGCTGGAAGTTACTTACAGGTATTTATAAATAAGTGATTTATCTTTTTAACACACAAATAAGGCACCACTAGGAGTGAAAACCTCTCCCTTATGTACCAAATCATGAGCAACACGCCCAGAACATTTTAGACATCTCAGGAAAGTGCTTCAAAAGTCCCTGCTCTACAAAGACTACGAGAGTCTGACATAGAGAGTGATCTCTGCTGAGAAGAGCAGCAAAAGTGCTGCTCATAATCGTGAGGGCAACTTTGCTCATAAAAACAAGTAAAGCAGAAGGCAATGAAGTTACTCATATGGAGTTGCAAAGGTCCAGGTGTGCGTGTGATCCACACCCCCAGTAGGTCCTCTGCTCCACAGCCATGGCAGCAATGTCAGTAATAGACAGCCCGTCCTATGTGTCTGAGAATCCACAGAAGAGAATGCTCTGAAGAGTCTTGACAAGCAGTGCCCTGGGAGTTATTTTGCTTTCAAGAGTCTGACTGCATTCTTTGTGCTTTTGGCAGCATCACTAAAGAAAAAAAGCAAAAAAAAAAAAAGGCATTCTTGGATCTCAATTTTGTTTTCTATTGTTGAAAATTATTTCTGAAACCAAAAGAATACAGCCTTCCCTCTGCTAGACAGGAACTACAATGTTAAAAAGATCAAAAACTTACTTGGGCTGGTAAACTGAGCAAACACAGTATGGAAGTTAAAGAAAAAACATTGATGGAAACCATGCTTTTAGACATTAGATTTTTGAAAGAGGGCATGTCTTAGTGTAAAAGAAATTTAACATACTTTTCCATCAAGTTTTTTTTTAATAATTTTTAAGTTCTCTGTGCATATTTTGGGGTAAATTCAAAATTTAACTCAAATTTGAAAAGCTTAGACAGCTTGTTTCTGTGATATGTCTCCCCCCTCCTTTTTTTTTCTTTTTATCTGTTTCTCCTGTTGACAAAAAGTCAACAACTTTCAGTGCAGTATTTTTCTAGTGTCACAAATGTGACCTTGATCACCCCTTCTTCTGTTAAGTCTTCAGAACCTTCTTGTCACAGCCAGCCATACTTTTCCAGAATAATACTAAACAGTTTGAGAATTTATTCAGTCTTCAGTTCTAACTATATCTTTTTCTGCTCCCTCTGATCAATCTGTCTTGAGTGCTGCTTTACCCTGGTGTATTGTTTTCCTTCCTGCCCATATTTCTGAACAAGTCTATTTAGATAGTCTGTTTCATCAATTTTAACATCAAACTCTATCATTACCTGTTTTGCCTTAAAAAAAAAAAACAAACTTTGTGGAATCCCATAACATCCTAACTTCAGAGCAGCTGTCTGCCTAGTAGAATAAAGACACAACTTCATTATCATGTGTCGGCATCCCTGGTTAGCTAAACCCAGCTAGATCTGGAAACAATAGCCCAACAAAGGAGGCTGCAGCACAGGCTTTGTGAGGCAGAAGGGCACAGGATCCTTTTCGCAGGATCCTTGAAAACCCTGATCTTGACTGTGCAAAGCCAGCACAGCCCTTGATCTCACCACAGAAAACAAGGAACTGCTCTTTCATGAGGGCCTTATTCAGTGTTCTAGACTGGTAACTTCTTTCTTCCTCACTGTATTTAATTCGTGCACTGTCTCTGTCACTGCAGATCCCACCTGTCCTGAAACAAAAGCATGAGCTGTGAGTGCAGTCAAATACTTTTGTTAATAATTTTTTTTATCCCAAAATAACAGAGTACAGTACCACAATTTTTTACTAAAGCATTTTCTGCACTGTTTAAGTAACATCACTTATTTATCCTCATAAGAGGATAAATACACCTGCCAAATCAGGCAGAAACAGATGTCCTCTCTTTATAATTTTTCTCTCACCTATACAAAGGCATAAGACATCTCAGTGCAGAATTATGACATCCTATCTGGATGTTTCCTTCTCACTCTTCTATCGACTGGTTTACACTTGGAATAGTTCTATATAGTCTGTACCCCTTTTCAAAGCCAGAAACAGTTCTATGGTTGAAGACTAAGCTTCTTCCTTTTTTTCTTTCTTTTTTTTTTTTTAGTTGACTATTTGTTGCTGAATTTTAAAGCGCTATTCAAATCTGGAACACAATACATTGATGAGCTGCTAGGCTTAATATGTGCATATGAAACCACATATATATTTATATATGCTAATCCATTTAGAACACCCCTTATTTAGAAAATGTATTATTAATTATGATCTCAATAACGGCAAAACAACTAAAAATCAATGCACTATGAATAATTCTGAAAGTAAAGATATTCTATTTCCTAAAAATATTTGTTAACAGGCAGGAACTCAGAAACATCTGTGTTCCTGACTTTCCTTATTTACAGAATAATTCTGAAAATCTCATTGGTTTCATTTCTTTTTTCTGTTTCCATCTCATGATACAATAAGTGAAAGGAGGTCATAGGCCATGTGCTCAGCTTGTAAAAAATGGCATGGCTAAGTGAGAGATCCTTTATGCTAGCTGAGAATCTAGCCCCACGTTTCTAAACACTACTCATTTACTATTTAAAACATATTTTTAATTTCAAGAGTATACACCAATGAAATTTGGTACATATACATAGGAAGCTATGAAACATATTGCCTGTAATTACAAAAATGAAAGTCAGATTAACATCTAATATTAGTTTTTGCTACAATAATTTATGTTCCTTCTAGACAAAAGAAACACAAATGATTTCTTATCTGCACTTTAGAATGAAGCCTGATACAATACTACATGGGAGTTATTTTTTGCAGTAGAATTTTTAAAACAAAGAATGTAGGGAATTCACTGAAGAGGAGATGCTGCCATACTGTGTTGAAGGCTGAAATAGTCACCCTAAGAAGCAGCTTTGTGTAGGGTTCACAAAGTAGTGGTTAGGGGACGAATCACATGTGATATGTTCAAAAAATGTCTTGGCAATTGGGAATAAATGAGTCAAAGCTGAGAGGAAGTTTTAAACACAGATAAGATCCAAATATGCAGAGAAAAAAAATCACACTGAAGGTTGGACTGATTTCAGTGACACGAAATGTAAAATTACAGAACACAAAATTACCTATTTAGGGACTAAAAGTGGAGAATGTTTATGCAAGACCAAGTTAAGCTTCCGAGTAGGTTCAAGCTTTGGAATTACTGTTAAGTAAATATCTAAAGCCTGGAGAAGGAAGTTGCAGTACCAGGAACGACAAGTTTTAGTGATAGCTTTGGAGCCACGAAGTCCAGGGCATGTTATACAGGAGCACAAGTTCCTTCCACACAGAACAGGATTCTAACTGGGATCACATTCAAGATCTTGGACTAAAAGGGTTCTACCAGTGTCACATTATTACATTTTTCTAAGTCACCTTCAGCTTAGCTAGTCTCATCCCTGGCAGGAAGAGACTATGTCTGCATTTGCTATCTTGTCCCATTTCCTCTGATGCTCCTGCAGTTAATATCACACCAAGGCGTGGGATTTCTTTGACTTTATCCCTGGTAAAATAGGTCTGAGCAGCCACTGCTTTTCAGCTTCAAATCTGGCTACTGAGTTTGTGTGTTTGTTGGAATGTTTTTTATCAGTGTCATAATTTTAAAGTTTTAAATCTAATTCCCCTACCAGCCATAACTGATCATATTCTATAGCAAATAACTTTTATGGGGGTATGAAGTTTTTTGCCATGCCAAAATCTTATGAGGATTCTTAAACATAAATCTTCAGTTCTCCTATAAGTCTACCTGCTCTGCTAGAATTTCCTTCTCGGAAAAAAAATCCTTTTTCCAGCATCAGTTACTCCTTTATCTCAGCACTTGCAATGCTGTACAGAAAAGGTCAGCTCCAAGCAACACTACCGTGTGTCACTCCCTCGACCTGGTACTGGATCTCTCTTCTCATCTCTGCTGGATGCAGCAGTGCTGGTTTCCCTTCTTTCTGAAGTGGCTTAGGAAGAGCACTCTTCTCCATTGCAAAGTCTGCTGCTTTCTTCCCTTTTATTTGGGAAAGAATAAAGCATAAACATCAGCACCTTCTTCTAACACAGCACCAATTCCCTGGCACCCAAACAAATAAATCAAAGCCACCACTATTAATGGGGTTTTTTGCAACAGAGATGATATGCTAAAAGGATACTTTGTGTTCCCCTCCCTTAAGAGAAATGCCAGATAAAAGTCTAACTCTGTTTAAATGGTGCTTGACTGAAGATCTTTAACATGTGGAATAGGAAAGGCAGTAAGAAAATAGTTCCTTTATCGAGATATTCCCACCTGGCAGTTCAAACCTATCCTACCAAAACTACCTGAGAATGGAAAGTCTGTTTACACGTTATATCTGCCCTGGACATCTCACCTACCCTTCATAACGGCAGGCACTGTACTTGGCAACTCTGAGATCAGTCCACTGCATATCCAGTTGTATTTACCTGCATTTTCACTCCCCTTTTCTCACACAATACCCAGCCTGATAGTGGTTTTCCTCTCTTTTCTCTTCAGAGGTTGATTCCACATGTTTCTAATAACTTAGCTTTTTTCACTAATATTAATTATTCTTCTTTTTCACATTCTAACTAATATCTTTAAACCTTTCATCCTCCTCCACACTTCCTGATGTTTCTTCACTAACTATTCATATTTCTTTGAACTACTTCTTTCCTGTCAGAAGTTTATTCCCCTTCTACTTCTCTTTCGATCTTTTTCTCAATGTCCATCTTTATTTCAATCCTTATCTTTTTCTTAAAAGTCATCCTCAGTTTCACATACATCCTTTTCCAAAGGATTTTTAATTCCTAAAGTGATATCCTTGCTCTTCCTAATGGTAAGTTTCAGGTCAGGTCAAAACACTGGTGAATGAATGTCTACAAATTTGCACTAAAAGTAGAGTTTGTTACAGTGGATCTTTTCAGGCTTTTAGGTCCCTTCTTGCTTTAAAAGTTCCTTTACTGTATTTAACTGTATCACCATGGAGAGGTTTAGCATGAACTGACAACAGTGGATGTAAAGGCAAATTATGAAGTGCACCAGAAATGGGTTCATACCTTACACAGTCCTGTCCAAGATTATCTACACAAAGCAGTCTGGGAATTTTCTCCCCACTAATAACTAGCAGCATCTTACCTGTATAATTAGTGAAGAATATAACCTATTTAAATTTCACCACTTAACATTTCATTTACTAGCCACAAGTATCTATTTTGTTTTTTAAGATTAGATGAGTCTGTTTTATAGTTGGTGTTTTTGTAATACAACGAAATTCTAGTCAAAATAAGCACAGAACAAGGTGAAGACACAGAAGAAGCCTTCTGCCTCAATGAATAATTCATTTGTGAGCCACGGAAGCCGTAAAAACCTGAGAACAATAAATAAATATAATCTGCACCACAAAGCTTGGGAGTGCTGAGTGGGGGGTACTCACTTGAGCCCAAAGACAGTGATAACAGTTTGGTTCTGGCTGCCCTGCCGAAAGCTCCAGGACTGTGTTAATATAATAAAAGCTGTGATCAGATTCCTTCAACCTCAGGTGCAAAGAAAACGCTGCAGCAGAAAAGCAGCTGTCAATTGTTTCTAAAACAACTGAAGAAAATAAGTAGAACATGTTGCTAATCCAAGCTGATGAGAAGAATGTAGAAAATTAAGAGACCTTTACTCCAAAAAGATCTTCAGTGGCTGGAGGCAATGAGTGCAGGAAATTTACTGTGGGCTATAATAATTGCTGCCTGCCCTGGGAAACGGCATCAAGGCCAGAGCAGTCATGGCTCCATGCAAGCACATCCTCTAATTATTGAAAAACCTGTGTAGAGTCTCAATGTTAATCAGTCTCTCAGAGACTTCAGCTTTATGTAGTTAGTGCAGATTTATGGCATTTTTCTTTTCTTGTTATTAAAACTGATATTTCACAAGGAAGAAACTATCTCCAGACAACTGTTAAAATGCAAAGTTTCAGCCATAAAAGAGAACTGCAGAATTATTCTGAGACTATTCCACAGAGAACCCAAACAAGAAGGGTAAGAAACAAAACATCAAAGACACATGGAAAAATGGAAAAAGATGAGACTTTAAAATATTAACTAAAGATGCAACAGTTGGCCTATAGATTCAAGAGGTTATAGTGTAATTAATTAAGTGCTTGTTACAATTAGGGAAATAAACAGCGCATATGCTAATGCAACATGAATAATACATAACTATAAAAAAGTAAAACAAATTGAGAGGTTTGCACAGTCACATTACCGGAGTCATTTGCATTACTGTATCAATGATGTACTTAAAAAACAAACACAGAACTTCAAAAATCTATTGCAAGGCCAGAGTTTGCTTCCTTTTATGAATGTTGCAAAAATAGTATAATGCACAATTTCTGATTATTCCACTGAGATGATTTTACATTAGATTCTGGTCCCTAATGCTGGAAAATTATACACAGTGGTCTTGGACAAATAATATGTTTAATCAATAATTCAGATTTTCTACCAGCTGCGTCTGCAGATTTCTGGAAAATAAAGTGGGAAAAGTTGTGTGTCTCAAGATCTTATCTCTTACTCTTACATATTACATCAATACCTACTTTCCAGAAGTACCTGCCACTTCATAAATAGATGAACTCTGGGAGAGTTCACAGAAATGAAACCATAAAAATTGCGAACTTGTCTGTAACTGACAAGATTTGAGAAGGGCTGGGGGTGGGGAGGGCAATAGGTGCATTATTCACGCCTCATTTGGTTGTCACCATTCTGAAAGATATGAAATAACAGATCTGATTGGTCTACAGGTTTTAATTTACTGATGATGGCTCACTGTGCTCTTCAGTGGCCTAAATTAGCATCAAAATAATCTTTCCGGAAAGATGTGCATAAATACTGCATAAAACCTGACCAGAGACTGTACTTATAACCCAAAAGAGGCACATTTATTCTGTCTAGAAAAAGACTGTGCAAGATACCCAATTATCTATATGGGAACAGGAAGTTCAAAAGATGTAACTGGAATAAGCAGTGGGAATGCCTGAATCAGAGCACAAGACTGGAATCAAAAAAGGAGATGCAAACTGACACCTGACATCAGCTCTTTATTCCACTTAAGATGCTAATACTTGAAAAGAAAATGACTAAAATACCATGGCCATATGTAGAGGAAAGATGCAGAATCATTTGAAGTACAAAAAAATTGTATGCAAAAGCAAGCAATGCGTTCAAGAATTCTCTTATCAGTGTAGAAAGCTCTTAGATGTAAAGACATCTGGGACATTATTTTAGACTAACTTGCAGCTGTAACCTTAACTATGGTCGTATGATAACTTAAATCATGTTGTGCACTCAAAAGCAAATCACAGCTGCAGATTTTACTGCCTGATTTACTCTGAAGTAAATCAATTACAACAATGAAAATACATTACAGCATTCAAGTGTTTGATCTTCTACAAAGATTATGACCTAGACCTACTCACCACCAGAATAAATATTTCTCATCTCAACACTGAACCTGAACAAACACCAGCTAATCCTGGGAGGGAAAACATGCAGTGGGATCAGTATTTTATTCCCAGAATGACATTTGAAAAACGTATCCTCATGTGAAGTTGGCTGTTACCAATGCAACAAATACTGCAACACTTGTGGCAATAGCAAATGGAAATCACAGGGGCAGCGTGGAAAGCTGTGTTTGTGAGCCAGGCTGTGCTGGCTTTGGCTGCAGCAGGGTTTATGTTCTTCCCAGTGGCTGGTATGGATCTGTACTCTGGATTTGTGCTGAACACAGGGTAGATAATGTGGAGATGTTTTCTGCTGCTACGCTGGCAAGAGGGTGTGGGAAGGTGAGAAGAGACACAGGCAGGACAGGTGACCCCAACTGACCAAAGGGATGTTCCAGACCATGTGGCATTATGCTCACTAGATAAACGGCGGGGGGGGGGGACAAGGAAGTTGGCAATGTTTGGAGTGATGATCTTTGGATGTTTATCTTCCCAAGTCACCTGTGACCTGTGATGGGTTCCTGCTCTCCTGGAGATGAGTGAATCTGCCTGTCCATAGAAAGCAGAAAATTAATTCCTTGTTTTGTTCTTTGCTTTTTGTGGGTTTTGCTTTCCCTGTTAAACTCTCTTTATCTCAACCCATGAGTTTTCCAACTTTTACCTTTTCAATTCTCTCCCCAGTCCTGCTGGTGGGGGAGTAAGCAAGGGGCTGCCTGGGGCTGGGGGTTAAATGATGACACAAGCAAAAATAGTTAGACCAATGATTACTAATTACAAATTATAACTCAGATGTCTATTAAAGAATAAAACCACTCTGTAATACTCAATGTTTTGCATTTAGCACTTTAGATCCACATATTCTTCCTGGTGTGAAGTTCTGTTTTGCAGCATTAACTACCACTTTCTGCCTTAGTAGTAAGATCCACATCCAGAAAAATCTGATGTCTTCCTCACTCATTTATAATAACAACATGCTGAAAGGCAACTGTATATCGATTATATAAATATAGACAGGGAAGTCTAGATTTTCACACTTGTTTCTCTATCTGCATAATTGTATCTTTGCACTTTATTATTTACCTTTTTACCTTACAGCACATTAATTCTAAAATATGAATAACTGGGTTTTACTGGGTGAAATATGAAGTGCCACTTTTATAAAATACCATATTCTACTAATTACTGCAAACTGCAGTATTACTCTTATTACTTAGAGTGTCTGAAATCATTATTACAGAAATCCTGTAGATTTTTTTTTTTTAAAGGAGGAGAAATGCTTGATTTGTGCAGGTACACATAATTTTCAATCCCAAAACTTTTTTAACCCACAGGAAAATTAACAATAGTTAATCAAATTTCCTTTCAAATGATACATACAATTATCAAGTATATTTATCCTATACTTCAACTTTTATGGAAACATAAAAAAGTATAGCATGTCTATTTATTCAACAATACATTATTAACAATTACTGAAAATACAGCTGGCAGCTTCAAAGATATAAACTGAAAGTAAATTTTTCTGAAGACTTGCTTCACTGTTTTTCTAACCTGCCAGGTATTTGCCCTATAATAGTGAGAGATTATTTCACCTTTTAAAATAAGTACAAGATTTTTGGATAAGAAACTGTTTGACTGAACAGAATCTTTTAAGACTGAGTGGCAGATTTGATTAGAGCTTCTTCACTTACAAATGAAACAGATACTCTGCAAAGACTTAAAAAATTTAAATCAAAATTTTTCCATGAAGTGATCAGTGACTGTGTAAGAACAGATGTGTGATTTTCATTTTATTTCATTTTTAATGAATTTTTCTTCACTTTATTTTATAAACCATCTGCAATTTTTTGTTGATATCCTACCTTTGCCACTGCTTTTACTAGACATTGTATGTGGTGTCATGATGTGTCTTCATGTATGTAAATAAGTGATCTGAGATGGATGTTTCTTGACTAAACCTTTCCTGGGAAGAACAAAATATGTTATTTTCGCTTCCCTTCCTCATGGATATGACTGTGTCATAAGCTGTATAACCTTCTTTTCTGGGCATGCCTGCCAGTGTTTCTGTGTGTTGTGCTGCTCTGTTTCCCTACTCCCTATCTGTATGGATACAGCATTTTGTCCCTCTTCAAAAGACACTGTAAAATACTGAGAAAAATATCATAAGATAAGGACAGCAAAAACAAAGGACTGCTCTTTTAGGGAGAAGGTCCATGTTGCTATGAGCTCTAGAAAAACAAAAATTTAGCTGTAAATGAGGGAAAGAAACACCAATACTTGAAGGAAAACACAAGGCACAAGGAAGGAGAATCGCCAGCTCTTCAGAAACAAGCCAGGCAGCTGCCTGTATCTCACACCATTTTTTTCAGCTCTTTGCATTGTTAAAACCAAGGCAGGATCTCTATAATGCCTGTGTTTCATATACTTCAGTCACCACATTTCTCTGCTATGACATTTTAAGAACCTTTCCCAATTAATTTGCAAGTGAGAAAAGAAAGAAATTCCTGATGGCTCCTGGGGAGCTTGTCTTTGTAAAGTCTTTCCTGGTTGGACAGCAGGAACCCAGTTCTCAGGGGAGTGTGCAGGACAGGGAAGCTGCATGGTAAGGCTGAGTACAGAGGCCAAAAAGCAGTGCCTGAACTCTGCTCAGGTTGAAGAGGGCAAGGATTAACTACAAGGCCTTGAGGAGAGTTCAGAGGCAAAGTTCACAGGGTGGACAAGAAGGCAGCTATTAAAATTACAAAATTAGAAGGTTATAAGATTACAATGTAGGTCCTTATAAACCTATATTATACAAGGTTCTTAACCCTGACTTTATTTAGTTTGTTATGGCAGAGAAGACTGGTTCTGCAAAGCACAAGCATCTTGGCTGAATCCTCCATACTGGGTTCTGGAGACCAGAAATTCCTCTCAAAAAATCCAACACCAAGGAC
Organism: Trochalopteron elliotii; assembly: GCA_024734555.1. NCBI lineage: Eukaryota > Metazoa > Chordata > Aves > Passeriformes > Leiothrichidae > Trochalopteron > Trochalopteron elliotii. The sequence continues at coordinate 2,135,766 of JANPWX010000437.1, read as the reverse complement.
AGATAGATGCTGACATTACAGTGTATCATCCAGGAGGAGTTAATGTTGAAGTTCATTATGGACATGAGTTTCCAATCTTTCTTGCAGTAAACTCAAATTATTGTCTTTACTATTGCCATAATCCATCTCCCAGCTGGGCCTTGTTACTAAACTACAATTTCAGTTCAGCTTGTTCCCATGTGCTTAGCTCAAACTGTTTAAATAACATTGTTCAAAGAAATTATCATTAATCTCACTGTAAGAACATCTATCTGGCAACACTCAGGACAAAGCTGAAACTGATGCTGTTACCACATAAAGGTAATGGGTTGCTACAGAATCATAGAAACATAGAATGTTATGGCTTGGAATGAGCCTTAAAGATCACCTAATTCCACCCCATGGCCATAGGCTGGGACATCTTCCACCAGACCAGGTTGCTCAAGGCCTTATCTAACCTGGTCTTGAACGCTTCCAGGGATGGGGCATTCACAGCTTCTCTGGGCACCCCGTGCCAGTGTATCACTACCCTCACTGTAAAGAATTTTTTCCTAAGATCTAGCCTAATTTTCCATAAATTTTCTAAATTCCCTACCACTGCAGTTCCTACCAGAGAGTCCCTCTCTGGCTTTCCTGTAGCTCTGCTGTAGCCTGGAAAGTTGCTACAAGATCTCCACACAACTTTCTCTTCTGCAGACTGAAGGGCCCAAATTTTCTCAGCCTGTCTTCACAGGAGAGGTGTTCCAGTCCTCTTATCAACTTGATGTCCTTCCTCTGGACATTCTCCAACAGTTCCATGTCCTTCTTATGTTAGCAGTACCAGAACTGTGTTCAGTACTCCACATTATGAAGGTTTTGAATTCATGGTCAAGTCCCAAGAAAAGCTGCCCTTAGCACCATCCTCTCTGGAGCTGAGTAAGAGATTTAAAATTCACAGCACCTGTAAATTTGTGGAAAATGATGGTCAGGATAGAGCAAGATAGACAACATGCCTGAATTCTCTGCATCTGAGGAAACTGTGGTGTAAAAATGCTAGACAGATGTGTACTACAATTACAATAGTGTGAAGTTTGTCTGTGGAAGAATGCCAAGAACATCTGTTCTCAATAAACATTCATGAGAAACTGGCACAAACATCTGTTTCACATTTAAGGGAGAATGTGACCCAACAGTTTGGGCCTTGCGGCCACCACAAGACAAAGGCATTTACGTCAAAGCCTATTGCAACTGCATGTAAACCCAAGTCTGCTCTTAGCATAGTGATAATGCTTTTTTCAAGATTTATGGCCCTAAACTGTCATTTCCAGCTGCTGTCTTCTGCTTCACTCTCCAAAAGATTTTACTTTGACCAGATATGCAGGAAAAATAAGGGTAAGGCTAGACTGGACTAGTATTAACTTGAGTTACACTTGGACATCCCGGCAGACTGAGGGACAAAAAGTATCACCTTCATCTGTGAACACTTTGTTTTGAGGCAGACCCATAAAGAATGAGTGAAGCCTGTGGTTTCTGCTGGGAAAATCCTGTTTCCCTGTTCTGGACATCTTGCAGGCAAAAATCTTCCTCTTCTTTGCGTGGTAGTGAAGAAAATCAAGCAAATGTTTCTTATTCCACTAAAGTATCATTCCAACAGCAGCACTTCACTAAATTCTCTGGCTTTATCAGTTCAGTTGTTTTATTTTTTTTTTTTGGTATTATCTGGTAATTTAGATACAGTTATTGTAGATTCTTCATTCTGTGTTAGATATTATCTGTACTCCCCAGAGTTTTGTATCCTGTTTTATATTTCTTCTCTTGTTTTTATCAGTTGTCACCTATTGTTCCTCAGTATTTTACTCTCGGGTACTTCAATTATATATGAATGTGATGTGCTTCACAGCAGTTACTTTCCATTTGCCATCTAAATATCTTTGTAGATGAATGTAGTAACCTACATTTAACTTCACAGGCAGTTGTGCAAATCTACTGCATTTCAGCTTTTGGGTTATTCTGTGGTTATTTTGTCTGCTTGCTTTTATTTGATAATTGATTTCTAGATTTCTTTTTTTTATCCTCTTCTTTACAAATCAAAAATAAAATGGGAAAAGAGAAAAAAACCCAACTGGTTAAGAATGTCACAGAGCCTATTCCTAAACCTGAAGGGAAATAGGCTAGCTTGGGATATTAGAGGGCTCATCTCTAACATTCAATCATACTGGCTCCCTCAGTGGTGCTCATTTACTTAAGTTCAGCAATTTTTTAAGAAAAGTTTCATTACAGGGTAGCTTGTCTAGTTTCAATGTCTTAGTAGAAGAAGTAATTATTTGCAGAGCATTGGTAATACCTCACCAGACTGATTTTCACAAGTGCTTTCATCCCACAATTAAGCAGAATCTGTTTTCCCTGTACTCCTATAAATAAGACACCTTGAAAACAGAGAGGCAAGATCCCTGCTCTAGTATTGCCTACAGAGATAAAAGCCAGGTAAAGAAGGTGGCAGGCATATGAGCTGGCATTAACATTTATAGGAATATCCTTCGACTTATTTCCAGAAAATATCTGCAATCTTTGAGATACAAATATTTGTTTGATACTTTCGTAATTTTTTAATGTAAATATAAACACACTGGGGGAAAATCAAGTACACCTCACATCACACTTCCCTGTGCTCCTTATACACTGTCACAGGATAGAGACATAGAACTTAGTATCAAGTTCTTGTAACTTTGAGGTTGGGCTCTAAGTCTGATTAATTACATTAAGTAAGAATCAGTCTGATACATTATATAAACCATTTTAATCAGGGTGGGTTTTTTTTCCCCCCTCAACTACTTGTCAGATATCTTTGCCTAAGTCTACAATATTTAGAAAATGTTCTGGGTAGAAAACATGCTGAAGAAAAATGACCTGCCCACAAAGCTCATGGTTGACCACAAATGTTTTAAAGGTGTTCTCAGTTCTTAAAGTTACTTCGCAGAGCAGATAATGATCTTCTCAAACTCATGGAAAGTAGGGGGCTTCTGTGGAAAACTGAATTTTTGACTAATATAACAGTTTCTTAAGCAGTCATCTTGCTACTTGAATCTAAAAGTACATTTAATATAATATGCCAGAATTCAGAAAAACATAGAAAACAATAAGCATATATTCTTGCAGGGAAAAAAAATCTCAGTGCTAGAAGAACAGAAAATAGCTGCATTGGACAAAAATAATTCAAAAGAGAAGCCTTCAATTTATAGCAATAATACATCATATTTGTTTGGATTTTTGCTTTTCTGAGTCCCATGAGCACCTAACATATCTTTTAGACTATTTTGAAATAATCTTATTATTTCATTAATAATATTTCATTAATAATATTATAAGTAAATAATTTGGTAGGACTGATTTGAGTGACAGTCTGACTAATCAGGAAAACAGCATGAACAAACGGTAAGTAAATACAAATCAAAACACATCAAGAAATAAGTGTCTGAAAAAAAAAACCCCAGCAATGCACTAGGGAATTATCTGACTTCAAATCTGTGCAAATACAGATTGAACTTAAGATGTGTTGTTATTGGTTAAACAATTTTTAATGAAATATAAAGACCTATGTGCTCTTAAATGGATAATTTATGTGCAATGTTATTGTCTCCCACGGTTTAATTAAATGTTTGCCTTGTGGCTAATCAGATACAATTAATAAATGAAGCCTATATTTATGTCACTGATAGGGAATGTTAAAATGGCCTCCATTGTAATTTCAGTATCACTTTTGTGTCTGGTTAATAACAACAATCTAATATATGAGAAACTTCCACAAAATAATTTGGTATGGACACTATGACACAGTTCTGTAGTACAATGGACAGGTTTATCTCAATGACTAATTTCACGTTTGGAGGTAGGCACACAGCAGTACTGGATGTGGAAGGGAATGCTTACAAAGTGCTTTTCACCCCCAAAGTGTCTAAAGTTCAATTTAAACACCTACTCTACCAAAAAAGGAGCAACATTTCTTAGCCTTATAGATAGAAGAGTTTACACAGTAGAACATGAACATCCATTAATCACCAGACCTACAGAACCCAAAGGATTTGAATTATCTCTAGCATGACACACCTAAGTGTTGCCTTAGACTATGTAAGAATAGCACATTATTTTCCTAGACGTGACCTTTCCATGCCTTTTCACTCCTGCTGCTTCAAGTTATAAACCTCTATAGGTAAGCCTTTAAAATGTAGGTGAGCCTCTGCTGGGTACTCCCCCATCTGAACACATCCTAGAAATCATGGGCTAACAGAGGACAGGCCAAAGGCAATGCTGGCTGCCACTGACAGTGTTCCAGAAGTCATCTAGAAAGAGAATTTTACATCTGCCAACCTCAAAAGACATCTGTTCTCCATAGTTAGCATGTTGTTGTTTGCTGTTTATCATTTACACACAGGTCTCAGGGCTGGGCTCCATCCAAAAATGGGATCTGTAAATAATTGCTGTTGCCTCTATCAGTGTTTTAGATGAGATGCAATCAATGGGTCTGACCAGAACTAGAAAATGATAATGAAAGAAGAGTTTAATAGCAATTAAGAGCAAACAATCTTCAGGGGCCAAGTGCAAAACTTTGGAGTTTCAGCTTACTGGAGAAAAAAAATAATTTGTCTGCCAGCTGAATATGAGCCTCTCTTCCTGGCAGTCTTTCTTATTATCTCAAATCATTTTTTTCACCAATTTAAGCATAATTTATCATACAAGGAACAGAACTGTACAGGATAATTCCACTGTTATCACTTCAGTCATTCATTTTGATTGTACCTCCTTTGATTTGGTTAGATTCTCATTCAGCCACAAGCCATACCACATGCAGAATCATGAAATTCACTCAGAGGAGTCTGAAAGGCTGTAAATACTGCTGTCTTCAATTAGGATAAAGAAAGGCATAATTAATTGCTGTACAGTTAGAATATTGGCTGCATATTTCGTCTCAGGAAATGAAAACTTATTTAAGAATAACTTATTTCTCTTGGGGTTGTAAAGACATCTTTATCTGTACATCACTGCTCTTTTACCCAGACTTCCATTTCTTACAGAATGAAGACTATACAAATTATTGTATTAGAGCTATTTAGCTCAGTTGTCCATGGAACAGCTTGTCCCAACATACACCAGAATAAACAGATAATCACACACTGAATACTGAAAATACAGTAGAGTTTTCTAAACGTGATTACAGTGGCTTTTACTCTTAGTTACTAATATCAGTTCTACACATAAAACATTTTTTAAAATGCTCTATAGGATAAACAGTCATAACCTAATTCTGATTACAATTTCCTATTCAATCATGAAGGAGACCTTCAAACTCAGTTGCCTGAGGCACTGAGAAGCTCCAGGTCTTTGACGCTCATGAAAGGAAGATAACAACCACTCTTCAGGGGAGAGAGATTTTATTATACATACCCCGTGGGTTTTTTTTATCCTTTATCAAACTGCACCTTTGTGGGCCTTTAATTTCTTAATGGATTGTTTATCCTTTACCCCATAATTCATGATGATAAGCTAGATGTCACAGAGATATTGTTATGGTGATGAAAAAGTTGTACTGATGAGCTGAGTCAGTGATGTAGTTTGATTAACTTTTTATATAAATCTTTCTAGACAGCTTTCAAAAGAAGGCCAAACAAGTCAGTTGACAATGTTACAAATGCTTCAGTAGGTGAAAATCCATCTGATGCAGACCTATAAAAATACCTGAAATAAGTAAACAGAACCAGGAGGAGATATTGGTGGCATAAATTTCATTTTATCATAACATATGAAGTGCATGCTGGGGCACTTTTGTCTGTAATGCATGTAAAATATAAGGTTTACAATGGCATGATATAAAGACTTAAGAGCATGACTTTTGGAAAGCTATATGACTTGCAATTCCAACTTTCATGACTAAGTTTATCAGGTCCTCTCAGGCAAATGCCAAGAAAATCTTTGTACACTGATTGCTGCCTGGCAGCACCCTCAGTGTTGCCCCCCTCCAGTTCCCTGGTTTTGTATTTTTAACAACTTGGCCTTTCTTCCTTTTTGTTTTCTTCATACTTTTCACCATGATACTTTAGTTTTCACCAAGCCTCTCCCTCTTCCCTCCCTTCCAACGTGAAGGACTGGGGACACTTCAGGTTTGAAGCTTTTTTGTGTAGTGGACAGGTTGATAAGAAACAGGAAAATCAGAACTACCAGACCAAAGATGGACAGGTAGGCAGGAATCAAAGCACTTATTTTTTTAATGAACAGTATTCAAGTATTCAGTATTCAGGAGTATCCAGATATGTCCTGGTAAATTTTGGGCATTGCCACATTTAAGCACAGCACTTCCTTTCCCATCTAACCATTAAAAGAGTACAAACATACTTCCTAAAGGTACCAGCTACTCATAATGATCAATACATTGCACTTTTTGCCCCTCTAGGTTACAGTTTTGAATATGCCAATGTCTGAAATCAATTCTTTTCCCAAACAAATTAATTCTTCACACAGTTTTTGCATAGAGCACCTGCCATAAAACATAGTCATTCCTTGGACATTATCCTTGCTTATAGAATTGGGAGAAAACCAAATCTAATGATAGGAACAAAAAAGTCCTAGCAACTGAATTGTTTTTCCATGGACAGACATCCTTTCCCTTCAGGACTTGCAGGCCAAATATTTCTAGGCAAATTAAATTGGTGTTAGAACACAGGATTGTAATAGGAGTTGGTTTCATCCTTAACCACAGAAAGGCTACTGCCTCTTCATATTACGATAGAGATGTAGACTGCCTTTGATTCTCTGCTAAAGAGTGTTCTCTCTAGCTTACATATTGTTTGGCATGCAGGATCCTTTGAACACATCTCCATAAAAAAAATTCTTACTTTGCTTCCAAGTCAAATGAATTATATATGTTTAACACAGGAGATGTAGCCATGGTGTAAATGTCTGCTTGTGAAGTACTTCAGATATCATTCCAGAATATTAAGAGTAATTTTAAATCTGTTTATTTTTTCAGTTTTTAAAAGTTTTCTTTGTAAGTTTATGTACAGGATACAAACAATTGTGTCATTGAAGTGTTTAATCCAAAAAGCCAAATGATAGTAAGTCAGATGCTTTACTAATTAGACTGAAGTCTAATTAAATTACAGCATTAAGCAAAACCTGCAGCCTCATTAAGACAGCAAAGTCTGATTGCCAGGCTCTATTTTTCTGCCAGGATATATAGAATTTTAGCAGAAGCCCACAGTAACTGGAAATATCTTTCTTGTTTTAAATTATGTGTTAACTGAATTAACAACATTGTCTGTTTTGCCTGATCAATGTCACACTGGTAAACTATAATTATCCCATTTATTCTTTTAAGGTATTAGAACAATACTAGCTTCATCTTCCTTAAAAAAAGTCTTAGTGTTTCAGGAACTTCTGAATATGAACATTGATAGACATGTTCATTCCAAGGGCTTTAATGGCAGTTTTCTTTCAGTAACTGAACAATTTTCCCTCATCTTTGAATAGAAAACAATTCTTTAACACTAACAATACAATTACATCAGCTGCCATCTTCCCAAATGACAGAACAAATATGTGTATCTTTAACATTTGAAATTTGCCACTGATTAAGGTTTAAGCTCTCATCTTCAGGTTTTAATAGGTCTTACTATTCAGATCGTTTTCTATATTCTGTACTTCCAAAAACCCTCCAATTTCCTCATTTTAACTCAGTTGACCATAGGTATATTTCCCTCATAACGTTTTACCTGCCACAGCAATTTTCTACAATTCCTGCCTTTCAGTGTACATGAACAACAGCACATTCTTTCTCCAGTTTTGCAGATGTTTGCTTTGTAAACCACCCTGGCTTTTTAGCAAACATTAGTTTGCTAAATAGTTGTGGCATTCTGGCTGAGTGGGTATCTGCACTACCACCCTTAAACCACTTCCAATTACTATTCTCCCATTTCAGATTAAGTTTCTTCTCCCGACAGACTTACCTTATAATAGTATTCACCTTTATAAAATTAGCACTTCCAAAGGATTAAGTATATGTATTATTGGCTTGGACTTAATTCTGTTTGCACATATCAAATGTGATCAAATCATTATCAGTTATACCTAAGCTATGGCTAATTTTTAGTTCTGTAATCAATTCCTTTTCATCTGACAAGGTGAGGTTTAATATAGAATTCCTCTGTGTTGGATGCAACATTTCTTGAGTTAAGAAATTGACATTTTAAATATTTTGAAATTCCAAGTACATTTTAACACTGGCAGCATGAGACCTTCAGCATATGTCACTCAGACTGAAATTCACTCAGTACAGCAGTGCTTTCCCTATGTGTTGTATGTGGGTAAGGCATAGGTCATGCCGTTCTCTAGTGTGATTTGATATCAGCTAAGTACCCTGTCAGCTTCTGATTTATCCACTAGAACATTGACCCATAAACATTCAAGATCCTTTGTTTCCAATTGCCATCAACTCAGACACAGGTAATGTCATTTTTTAAGTGCTTTCTGTCCACTTGATCCTTCCAAAATAGATTACAGCAATTGATTCTGACATTCCTGTTTTCTGAACAGTTGTAGCAATAAAAACTAGGTCAAATCTGTGGTAAAAAATGATCTTCTGTGGGTGTCAAGTTTCCAGCACGAAAAGAGAAGCCACTGAAAAATCTCTGCTCTTTATATTCTGTAACATCCCAATTGGGTTTCTCTTATAGTTTTCATTTGCATTTAGCAAAAGCTGATTGATTCCTTCTCAATATTTCCATCTCTGACCAGCCCCCAGACACCCAAGCATGCCAGCCCCTTAGAACAGCTCCTTTGTCACAGTAAATTAAGCAGCAAACTCTCATCAACAGAAAGTGAGGACATTTTCCACAAACTAAATGCCTTCATGCTGTCACTTACTCAAAGATTGTCTGTTTTTTTCAGGGAGGTTCAGAGGTTCTGGAAGGATGGAGGGGCAACAAAGATGATTCAAGGACTTGAGCATTGGTCTTACAAGTAAAGGCTGAGGGAGCTGGGCCTGTTCAGTCTTGAGATAACTGGGAGGAGACCTTATGAAGGTTTGTCAGTATCTGAAGGAGGGATGCCAAGAGGAAGGACCAGGCTCTGCTCAGTGCTGCTGGGCAATAGGACAACAGGCAACAGCAGAACCTGATGCACAAAAAGTTCCACCTGAACATGAGGATGCTCAGTGAGGGAAACCACAATCTTTACTGTGCAGTGACCACACACTGAAACAGATAGTCCAGAGAGATTGTGGCTTCCCTCAGTGAGATATTCATGGACCATCTGGGCACAGTCCTGTGCCATGTGCTCTGGGGCAACCCTGCTTAAGCAGGGAAGTTGGACCAGAGGACCCACTGGTCCCTTCCAACCTTAACCAGTCTGTGATTCTGTGAAAGAGGAAAACCTGCTCACTGCAGGTGTCCATTTATCATCTGAGAGATTGCTCACACTTCCTTAAGTGTCCATACGATCCTGGCTCTTTGCTTGCCAGCTTCAGAAACTCCCTCAGCTTTGCGGGACGCTCCCGTTTGAGGCAGCTCGTTCAGAGCTCACCCGAGCTCCTGGAAAACGCACCAACACCTCGGGCCGTGCCGATTGCTCACAGCGCCCGTCTACTCCACAGCCAAACCCGTGGCCAGCGCCCGCCCGAGCCCGCCGGGAAGGGGCGGGATGGTCCTTGAGGGCTCCGGGAGTGCGGCCCCCAGCGCCGCCCGGCCCCGGCGCCGCGGCGAGGCCGCGGCGTCCCGTGAAGGGCCGGGCTGGCGGAGCGCTCGTCCTGCGGCCTCGCCATGGGCCCAGGTCTGTGCCCCGGGGAACTCCGGCTGATGGGGGGTAGATTTTATCGGTACCGGAGCCGAGGGTGTGTAGCGGGACAGGTGAAGGCACAGGCTGAAGTATCCCTGGGCTGGGGTTGGTGACAGCCAGGCAGCAGCGGAGGGCGGCTGTATTCCCTTGAGCCGCAGGGACGGAGGGCATTGAGGATACGGGCCAGGCTGGGGCCGCGTCCTCGTCCGAGTCACTTGGAACAAATAGCATCTATCATGCTGGCTGTAGATTTCAAAAAATTATTGTTAGTTTTAAATTTTTTTAATCAATTCACACTATTTCAGTGTAATAAAGCAGCGTGCCAGTAAGCCTGTCCTGACACATTCTGATGTCCCATTTATCTTACGAGGTCCAGGTAGCAGCAGACATGCCTACAAAGACATGTGTGTTGTATCCATCCCTGCTCCCTCGCCTCCTTCCCTCCCTGGGAAATCCTCAGCCTGCAGTGAATGCCTCACAAAATGTGTAGGAAGAGCAAAGAAGCAGCCAGCAGGTTTCCCAAAAGGTGTTGGGAGAGGCACCATTGCTATCGGCTGGTGTTTTACCTTCGGCTTCAGTGCACCCTGGGGCAATTACAGTCCATGGGGAGATTCTCTCCATTATGGCATGAAGTGAAGCACTTCTTTAGAAACAAACTGCACCACATCATCTTTCGCTGAATTCTGTGGGTGATTAATTAAATGAGATGTGGCTTGGACTTTATAATAAAGGAGTAAGATGTAAAGCGGTCTTTAAATGACCAGCAGTGAAATTTACGTGACTGAAATAGCATGGGTTGAGAAGGATGTGTTGCTGGTGCCTTCTGTCATGTGTCAGTGGTTGTAATTTACCTGTAAGAATCAGTTACCTTGGAAATGAGGGAAATACACCCTCTGTTTCACTCTGAAAGCAGTTTCCCACGTCTAAAGTAAAAGTTCAGTTGGCCTTGTTATGAAGCAGTTTGGGTTTGTTTTTCTTCTCCCAAGCTTTGAGTTTGAAATAGGAGCCAGGGCAGTATTTGAGTCCTTGTGGGGCAGAAACATGCTAAGAAAAATGTCTGAGTATGTGCCTCATGTGAGGCCTGTGCCTGATAGCCTCTTTTCCCCTAGACTTGATTTCTGTGGATTGGGAACGTGGAGTGTGTGAGCCAGCAAGGACTTGTGCTCCAGCCATGTGCTTTGTGGCAGTCCCCAAATTACAGCTCCCCATCAGTAGCTTTCCATGGCTGCAGTGGCTCTATGGGGGTCTCCTTTCAGCTGCTTCCCTTTCTTTTCTGCCCCATAGCTGCAGTCAGCTCCCCTGCCTTGCCAAATTCATCAGCCTCCACTAAGGCATGGCTGTGTTCATTTTCCCACTTAATACCTCACAACAAAGAAGCTTATAGAAACCTTTGCATCTTCTCTGGGTTTCAAGATTGTTGTTCCAAAGTTTAATTACTATTTCTCACTGCAGAGCATCTTCCTAAAAAGGAGTTTTCCTTTCTAAATAGTTTTTGTATACAAACCTGTCATTCTCTGTGAGAAGTGTAATCTTTTATAGTGATGAATTACCCATATGTTTTTATTCTATTGATTTTTTATTTTCTAGGACAAACTTCTGTTAAATTTTGCTGCCCCTACCCTAGTTGCAGACTAGTTTATCTATCGATAATACTTTTTTTTTTCTGTAAAAATGTTATCATTAGTACGAGACCCCAAAAGAATTGCTTAGGAGAAATATCCTATCCTGTCATCTTTTCAAACTATAATTCTCCTTATTATTCAGTTCTAATAACACAATTTAAAAAATTACTTCATTATAACCACAGCAAAATACTGCATCAATGAAATGCCTTTTGATCCCAGAAAGACTAATATATAAAATATCTGCTAGTCTGATGCTGATCATTCAGTAACAAATTGATTCAGATCTAATACTTACTTCCCAAAAAATAAATTTCCTTTCACTAAATGTAGCAAATAGTTAAATTCTTTCCCCCCCTCTTATTATATTCTGTTTTTCCATCCCTATTAAAAGTTTATGCCTTCAGGCCTACCAGCAGGGCATGCAATACCTACATTAAACCAAATTTAAAAGTAAGGGTGCTCCTGCTGCTAACGTCCTCAGATCACAGACATGCAAAATGAAGGAACTGGCAGCTGAAACTTTAATGGTAGGAAGTGTAGACTGAATACTTGGGGAAAAAACACAGTAGCTCTATATGACAAAAAAGTCCTATTAGCATTTATGTACTTCAAAATGACAAGCTAGACAATTCTAAATAACTGTGGGGCTTTTGGCTTTTGTTTTAAGTAAAACCCTGTGTTGTAAGTATAGCATTACTTACATTTTTTCCTTCAAAAGCTTGTTTCTATTATGATTATGTAGGATTTTGAGCATTAACATGGTGCCTGTCATTGCTTTGCACCCTGTATGTTCCATCATTTGTCCATGTTGTGTATTAACTTAAAATATTATCAGTACTTGGACCTAGATAGCTTGAGGAAGCACAGGGAATCCCATGCAGGTATGGTTCCTGAATCAGCTGTCCCTATGGAAATCAAAAACACCTCAGTGAAAGAGAGAAATCCATGGAAAGTTAAATAATGACCATTCCTTTGTGTTATGTCCTACTGAAGTAATGCTGCGATTTGTGTGGAGCTGGAGTTGGGTTTTAATGCACTGGAAATAACAGAGAGTGGGCTGGGGAGCAGCACAAGAAGGAAGAGAAACCCCATTGCTGTGAAGGGGTTGTTTCAAGTAATGTTGGTTTTGTTTGTTTGTTTTAGTTAAAATGAGCGTGTTGCCTCAAGCCATCCTCCAAAGCCCAGGGGAGCATCCCAAGTTCATAGAGCAGCCTCTTTGCCCCCCATTAGACTTTGCAAGGTAGGTTCCTCTTCTCTTTCAAAGCATCATTTTTGCTGCTGTGAACAGCTTCAATCAGCTGTGCCAAGGTGACAAGTTATGTTTGCTGTTTCACAATATTTAAAACTTAAAAAATCATAGGCAAGGAAATTCTCTCTTAGGAAAGTTCCACAATTAAAATAGAACAAAAAGGAAGGTGTCCATTGGATTAAAATGCGTTTCTCATTAATAACTGAGTGATTTTAAATTAAACAGGAGCCAACTTAGAGATGAAGTAGAGACTTTTTATACACTCTGTGAAGTACCATGAGTAATTATGGAAACACCAGAGAAATAAGGATAAAGCAACTTGGAAAAAGCAAGTGACAACCTCTGGAAGAGAAGAAACAGTGTCTTTTGGCTAATGCCATCCTCATCTCAATTCTGTAAAAAGAAACAATGTCCATTTCAAGTCACAGTCTCTTTTCTTCACATTCAGTAATTAATTTATTTATTTTAATATTTTTAATTCTCATTCCATATAGGAAGCCATAATGATTTTCTTGAGTTGATGGAGTTTCCTAGTGTATTTTTTCTAAGTATCACCTGCCCATCTTTTCTGTGTTATTGCTACATTAGCATCATTGATAATAACAGCCTGAGTCAGATGAGTATTTGTTATTTTTTAGTAAGCTCAACTCTTTATGATGGATGACCATGTTTGTAGTTGCATCAGTTCAATACAGGTTATTACAAAACTTATGTTAAAAGGTTTTCCTTTTTTTTTTCCTTGGCTGTAGCTTTCCTGAAGTTTGAGAGTGTTACCCATCACAAGTCAGAAATTTATACTTTGGTTATAAGGCAGGTGGTATTTTAAATTGTATATGATTCTAAGGGCTTTCCCCCTGATTTTTTTAAAATTTATTTATTAAGATACCTTTGTAAAGACAATGGAAAGGCAGCAGGACTTTCACTTGTAGTTCACTCTTTCAGTTTGGGGGTTTTGACTAACTCTCCCTTCTTCCAAAGATCTTCCTAAATTTTGATTATTCTGGTGTGAAAATTTTGATATTGATTGTGTTAAGTGCAGCCTCGAAGCACAAGCCTCTGCTGGTGCCATTCAGCAGCAGCAAATTCTGGAACAAATTTAAAGGCACTATTTGAGAGGGAAGTTTTCACTGTTACATTGTTTTAAATACAGATATGTCAAAATATCTCTGCTTTGCTTAGCTATTTTGTTTTCATTTAAATGAACTTTGTGAAGTGTCTTCTGTATTCTGAGAGCAATAAGGAGCGTGTTGCTTATATTAGCTAACATTATGAAAAGAGTTTACTCTCATCACTGTAATGAAAGACAGCAGTGTAATACAGAGAGAGAAAGAGCAAAGTAATGGATTTATGTGGAACACTAATGCTGAATTTCTTTTATCTTTGAGTGATTAACCAGACAATCTTTGTGCTCTTTCTCAGAAGAATAAAAATAAATCCACATTACTTTTATAAAGATCATTATAAACATCCTGTACAATTGGGATATCACATTCTATTTACGTATACCTTATGGTCAGTAAGCCATAGTACCCTTTTCCAGGCATCTCATGTGTATCAGAGTGGAGATGCAGAGATATGGTGGCTGAAGTGAAGGGTGAAATGATGCACAGTTCAAATTTAGATCCACACATCCTGAAACTGGCTCTTTATTTTAACAACTTTCAGATTATCCCCTCAGTGGAGCACCTTTTGCACTATGCTGCTCAAACTGGGGAAAGCCAGGAGCCATATTAAAAGATTGCACTGCACCAAGGAAAACATTTTGAGTTGGATTTGGAAATTCTTTTCTTGATTTGCCTCCCTTTTTAATTTTGAAGAAGCTAAATATGAAATAGATTGGACTGCTCTGGTCCAAACTGATAATACAAAAATGTAACAGCTCTGATTTAGGAAACAGTTTAAATATGGATAGCTTAATCAATTATTACTGATTTAGCTAATACACAGTTTCTTCTAGTTTAGACAGAAATATCAGATAACCAGATCCCTGAAAGCTAGTACCAACCTCTGTTTTCTTTCAGAAATAAAGATTTGAACTAGCTACGGACCAGAAAATTAAAAAGATATTTGTACGTGCTTATAGAATGTCTGATATTTTACTTTGTCAATATTTCAGTGTTTAGCTCTACTTGGCAATGATAATATATTATACATGCTGCAGAAGTCTATGTTAGCACCTTACAGTGTTTCTTTTATTTTTTTTCATTTAAATTTAGGATTCATTTGATCAAAGACAAAGATGCCATAGATGATTATTTGGCGAAGAATATCAAAGGGGTGTCAAAACAAGAAGCCTCTGCGTAAGTTGGCTTTTTCGAGGCATTTTAACATCCATAAGTTTATTGTTTCCTTTGTTTCTAGTCATCATAGTAATTTAAATTTAAAGTTCCCTAGACCCTACCCTTTTTTGTGGAACTTGGCATTTAAAAATTGAAGTTGATATTAAATAATGATGTTTCGTTTCTCCTGGTCTTAAATATATCAAAGCATTTATCTCCTTGGTTTTACTAATTTGTATTTTTACCAATTAGATCAGATTTGTAACATTATTGTTAAGATTGTGTCAGTAATTATTATATTGTGCTGTCTTTTTTTTTTCTTTCCCCTTCTCTTGTTTTTTTCTGAACCTTTGTGAAATATCTCCTTTGGGGCGGGAGCTTAGTGTACCGACATGCACGTTCTTGTAATTTTGAATTACTCTTTAGCCAAGCTCAAGTGCTGACTTCTGTGGTGAAGCATTTAATACCCCATTAGTTATTTAAAAACCCAGTGAATGAAAGAAATCTAGATAACTTTTGATTTCTTACAGCTGAGGTATTTACATTTAGAAGTTACAAGAGACTATGACTGACTTATTCTTCTGGAGTCTTTTAACAGATCTGGGGTTCAGCACCATCAAAATTAATGAAAGAATTCTAACAAACTGGATTGCTGGTTTCTTAAGTGAGCTGATTTATTTATTTCAATATTTAAATAATAAAAGGATGCATATACAAGGGCTCTAGGCACCTTAACAATGAATATTGTAAGATCACCCTTGCAGCATAAAAACATTCTACCAGTCAGACAGGAATTCCACCAGCTAGTTTCTTGCAAAATATGCTTCTTTTCTCCTTCCTAGCCTAAGAATGTGCCTGCAAACCTTCCCTTAAAACTTCCACGTTGAAATCTAGAAAATTACTAGAAGTGTCAGACCTCAGGGAGCAAGCACAGAACTGAGCACCTTCCCTTGCTGTCGCCCTGGTTCCATGCCAGCTGTGGAACTGGCTGCTCTGCTCATTGCACTCCAACAATTGTCACAGGATGAGTTGCCTTCCCGGGGAGCCCTTTCAGTCCTCAGCCCCAGTGGATTTCCACACACCATGCCAGGGACACAAGTTTCTCTCCGAGGTGATTACACAGAAAGTCACTGCTATTTTAGGAAGGCCTTGAGGGTTCAAAGTGCATTTTACAAACAAACGAAAAAACAATTCAAAAAAATCCTCCTAAATGATGTTTTTATATCCAAAACCTGGGTTCTGAACGTTGTGGAAAAGGAAACCAGCGAGGACATCCAAAATGAAGTAAGAATTTTATCATCTGTTCTGCAATACCTACACAAAGTGGAGTTTTGTGTTTTGTATGAGGCTGTTTATCCAAAGTTACCAAAGCCTCTTAAAAGATTAAACTGAAATATCATATGTATTCTGGTTTATTTCTATGGAGATTTTTAAAGTACATACTTTAAAAGGTTACATTCATGTTCTGTGCATTTAATTCTTCTTGGAATTTTAATAAGCTTTTGATAATAAATCAGCAGTTATGAAATTTCTCTCTATATATATAATTTACTGATGCTCTTCCATAACCTTGATAAAATTGAGAGCAAACAAAGGGTAACAAACTAACTACTCAGTTACATTAGTACTATGCTAATCTAGTTAGAAAAAAACTAAATGCATCAAATGTAATCTAAAACAAATTTATTAAGGCAATGCCGTGTCTGTAAGTGATCTTACTGAAATCAGTGTAATCAGACTTGGTATGTCTCAGCAGGCAACGGGTGTTATTATTTTAAGAATATGAGAGATGGCTTGTAATATGCTGTGTGGTTTTTCAATATTGTTTCCATTCCAGAAGCAGATTATTGCACTTCTTTATAAAAGGAGTGAATTTCCTTCCTCTGATATATAAATATCTGTACTTTTGTTTAATGTGGAGGCTAACTTAATATGCCAGTGATTATTTCATCAAGACAAATTCATGTAGCCACACTCCTGCTTAATATTAAACACCCTTTTTTTAAGTGTACGTTAGGCAAACAATAGATTTATTATCTTCTAAATAAAAGGGTATATAGGTAGTATCACATTTATGGAAAAAAGCAATATTCTTTAAAATATTTCTCTAAAATTCTGTCCTCCACAATATTCCTTAAAATTGAGATGAACTATTGAAGGAAAAAGGTTGCAGTTATTCTTGTATTGTAAATTTTTCTGTGTTCCAAACTTCAGCAAAAGAGAAGAATTCCATTAAGTGTGTTCATGATATAATCTCTTTTTTTCTGTGGAAGAACGAGGAAATGCTTTTCAGTTTTTTTCTTTGTAATAATTTTTTGTCCCAGGTTGATGTGATAGGTGAGGGAGAAAAAATAGTGCTTAAGAAAAATAGTACTTAAATTATATTAAAACAGGATATTGCTTTCTTTTTTCATCGATTTTGTTTTGCTTCCTTCTCAAAGACTTTAACTTGAAATAAGAAGTGAATGTGGTGCAGGGATCAAATGGAAGAAAAGTTAAAGTTCATTAATGCAGAATGTGAGTGCTTTCTTGCCACAGAATCACAGCTGACTCCCGTGGCCTTCAGTGTGCTTTCCTTGATACTTTCTGTTCTTAGTCCTGACTCACCCAGTCATTAACACCTCAAAATCAGATTGCAGTAAAAATTAAAAATAGTTATATGACTGAACGAAGAGTCAAGAAGTTCACGATGAACTGTGAAATAAAGCATTTTTCATCAAGAGATTGATTCCAGGATTGAATCTTCAAATTAGTTTAGAGCCTCAAAAGGGCCTGAATTTGATATTGTCGTTCTTGTTGCCCAATCTTTTTGTCAGGGCCAGAAAGATCAAGTAACAGTTGTCTCCTCTCCATACAAATGAAAATTGTCAAAAGAGGACCACGTCATCAAAAAAGAATTGAAAACTAGAAGGAAAAACTTTGAAATGTATTTGATGAGAGGAATAACTTTGCTTAACTGTAATCAAAAAAATAATTACCTTGGTGATGTTACTACATGTATTTTAAATACATTTGAGTTGAATGATGGAGTTCTACTGTCCTCAAGACTCTGGTGGTCAAATGAAATCCAAATTATCTATTATACAGAGATGGTAAAGGCTCACCTAGGTATGCAGAAAATTTGTGTTTGTGTTTTCTGTCTCGTGAGTGGTGGATCAGTGTGTTATGGAACACTTGCTTGATAAATCTGTGTCAGTAAAGACAGGCTCTGAGATGACTTTTTTCAGGCAAGAGACAACATTCTCTTACATGCATTCTGTCAGATGTTTTTGAGATACAGTGGGCTGTTCTGCTTAAAATTCTCCAATGGCTGGCCCACTTTAGGATTAGCTGAAACAGAAAAAGGCAAAGGCTTTAATTCTCAGATGTGCTGTGTCCCCCAGAGCCGTTGTTGGCCATCTCTGCCAATACTGGGAAGGTGGATCATTAAACTACTTTTCAGATTGTTGACTGCAAAAAGGAACATAAAATTTCTGCTCTTGCAGTGATGAGTGATGAATATAGTGAAGTACAGCTTCTGCAAACTCCCTGCAAAAGGAGCAGAGGGACTTTCACCCAAGTTTAACTGATCCAGGTTAATAACTCCAGCCATGTGATTAGTTGAGCCCCCTCTTTCAGGATCCAGACAAGTGTTTTAGAATAAGGTGAATGATACTTTTGAAGCACCTGTTTCTTTCCATTGCCTATAGAGAGATCTGATAAGCTCAGATGTAAACACGTAATTTACCACTCAATCTCACACTGCAGAACTATGGAATTTTGAAAGCTGTGAAAAGGATGAGGTCTCAGAGACTGATTCCTGAAGCAGCATTTTTACGGGAAGCTGTCAACTGCAGAACAGAAGTGAGTTGGCATCCATTTTAAAACTTCTGTTGGTGCCATCTGATAAAAGATGATTCTTCCATTATTCAGTCAGAGGCAAATTATTTACTACCCTCCCCAAGTTTCTCGTCTTTTCAGTGTCAGCATCAGCTAGGTAGAGTTAAGGAAAAAAAATGTAGCAAAATTTATGAGGGATTAAGTGTTAGAGGCGTTTGTGGAAATAAATTATTTCTTTCCTGCATCCACATGTCTTCTACCAGCAATCTCTGAATACTCAGCCCTATATGTCCTCCAGAACTAAAGAGGGAGAAACTTCCTCACCTGACTAGAAGCCTGGATGATCTGGAGAGTTCACTGAGGGAGAAAAATGGGATTTGTGGGCTGATGGAGAGGAGAAGACCTAGTATGATGAAGGTTTGTTCTGTATTTTCATCACAGCCATGATGAGCTAGGAAGCCCTACTATTAAATTGGGATTTTTCTGACTTGAAATTTGTTTGTAAGTTATTTAAATCATGAGGGTTTCAGTACTCTGTTTTTGATTTATTTGCTTCTTTATCTGTTTGTATTCTGGTCTTTTGCATTGAATTACCAGCACTTTAAGGAAGCTAAACACAAATGGCTGATTGGGGATTTGATTAACCCATAATTTTAGTAGCTGTCACATCTACTACATAAATTAATAAAGTAACTTCTTAGGTTATTCAAAAAATAGATGGGGACCTGTTCTTCATTGATATCATATTGCCATGTTTTCTTTTTCACTACCTGAATTTTTTACTGGGGCTTCCGAGTTTGAAGGAGCTTAGTTTAGGCATGGGGATTTTGTGTTGTAGGGTGGATTTGACCATTTCTCTCTAAATAAGCGAGGCTCTGGAGGGACAGAAGAGGGGCATTACCAAGAAAAAGGGTAAGGAAAAGTATCTTGTTGGTCTGAGATTAAGGCAAGGAAGGAGGAGGTGCATCTGTTATTACTAGCAAGCTTGCAGAAGGCAATTTGAGATGCAGACAGACAATGTGTAGGTGCAGATTCTGCTTTTCCCTTGTATTGCACAGTATTTGGTTCCAGTCATGCATTGCTGTGAACTGCTTCCATTTCTTCTGTGTCCAATGCTGTGGAGACAGACGGAGGCGAGCTCAAGGACATAGCAGCAAATAGAGAAAGGAGTAAACTTCTTTCCCTTTCATGTTCAGTCTTAGCAAGACTTTGCTGTTCTTCCTGATGTCACTCTTTGGACAGGACTTGTAAGCACCTTATGGCCCTCTTTGTTCACATTACTCTGGCTGAAAACTGGTGGAATGTTGTGTAAACTAATTTACATTTTATGAGGGTATTTCTTCACTTTCAGATACTAAAAAGTATGGAAGAGGGTAAATCAGAACCAAAGAAATTTATTCTTTCATGGTAAAAGAAATTTTAAATTAAGGCACTCTGTCCCAAACTCCCTGCTGGTTGTGGAAAGGGAGATGGCACAAGTCACTTAGTGAGCTAGATGATAAATTTTAAATTCCTTTCACAATATTATTTAAATATGTATTTTTTTCAGTCTGAATAATTCCTAACAATCTCGCTTGCCATGACCAGGATTGAATGTTTATTAAACAACTTTCAAAAAGAGATTTTAGAACTTAGAGGCACACATTCTTTTTGGTCAAATGAATGATCTCTGTGAATTTTGGGCCTGATAAGCATATTATTTAGTGTAATTAGGCAGGGATCTGAAGAACAGAACTGTGTAGGAAGCGAATGGTTTGCCTTTCCTAAAGAAACTTCTCTGTGCATTTGTGTAATGTGAAAGATTTTTCTTGAAAAGGTTAAAAAAGTTCTAATCAACTTCTGTACATTATGTAGAACTTCATTTTCTAAACTCTGCAAAAGAAAGTTTCATATTTAATGGGAAATCATGAATTATTCCATTTATTATCTACTTCCTCCTTTCAAAGACATGATCTGGATAAAAGGCGGGGTGAATAATTTCAAAAAATACAATACATTTTTAATGGGAAGGTGCAAACTACAGATTCTCATGACTATTAGCAAGTATAGAGGAAACAGAATTTTACTTGCAAAAACTCATCAAACTCTTGCAAAGATAAAATACATGACATACTTTAATAAAGAAGAACACAGCGAGCTGAAGTTTTTCTTTTTTTATGTAACTTGTTGTTTTTACTAAGTCTGGTCTTACGGTTTTTTAGTGCTTTCATTTCACAATAGTTCAACAATATTTACTATTGAAGATAATGTACAAGCAGTACACAACTGAGTTCTATTTTTAAAACACTCCATAAAGGTGAAGCATCTCTAACACACAAAAAGAGACTGAGATAAAGAAAGATTGTCTGATCTGTCTTGGTACAGTCATGACTTCCTAATAATTTTCACAGTGAATCCCGCATTGTGTAAAATCCTCATTTTTCCTTTCTTCTCAATCTCTGTGTGGTCTATTTGTCCTTACCCTACCGAGTAAATTCAGCTGGGGACTTGAATAAGAGATCTCCTAAACAAAAGCAAAAGTACTCTAGGAATTGTTCATATCAATACTGCAATAAATGCAGAGCCTTGTATGGGTCGTAACAGCAGCTTGAGAGGTTACAGAAAGTAAATAATTATATTTATGTCTTGCACACTGTAAAAGAAACTTGCAGAGAAATATAACAACTGCTTTGCTATCATGCAAGTCATGTGGAAAGGATTCCAGTCTCACATGTTTCTAGCTCTCAGTTCATCAGGTCAGCTTTGACATAAAAGAAGGAAGTTGAGAAATTTTGATTAACAATAGTCCATAAAATATGGTTGGAATTACTTTTGGTTAAGGAACATTATTAATCTAGAAAGAAAAGCAGAAAGATTAAAAAAGATTTTTTTTTTTACTGATTATGCTGGAAATAATCACAGGTGTGTGTACTTTTGTAAGATGAACATTTTTATAAGGGTAGAACTTTTATCTTTATTTTTAGTGTTTTCTTTGAATTTATATTTATGGACAGAATGTTTCAAAAGCTCGTTGCAAATTTATATTTCCATTTTCTGGGTTAATGAGGATTCTTAGTTATTACAGTGATTGCATTCATTTTAAAACACTTTTTCTGTGTCATGCTTTGATGTTTATAATTGATTAATTTTTCATTTTGTGTAGCTTTGAACAAAAGGGAGTTCAATATATGTGTTCTTTGCGGGATCCTACTGACAGGGTGCGTGTCCCCCTTTGATTGCATGATTTAGGTTAAAGTGTGGTTTGACAACAATCCAGTGGCTGAGGCAGCAGATGAAAAACACTGCATTGCTAAAGCTGATAGTTCTTGTACCTGTATATATATATATATATATATATATATATAGTATAAAGTAACTACATCTCTTTTATAAATGTATGCTTTATTTTCATCTTTCTATTAATAGTGCTGGATAGCTCCATAAAGCTTTCCTTCTTTAAAAAATCTGTATTGTTACAAGTCAATTCCAAGGGATGTTCTTCCCTCCCACGATGTGTACAAATTGTTGTGCAATATTTTTTATTTATAATTAGAATAGGGAATCCTTTTTATAACATTTGGAGGGTTGTGGATTTTATTCTTTTTTTTAATAGGATATTAGCTATTTCAAGTTTGTAATTTGGAATTAAAAAGCAGGCACCCCACCCCAATGTAATTTAACACTCAGCCTTAGTAGTAAAATATTCTGAAGTGTAAGCTAACTGTCTATTACTGCTTAATGGCATTTACTGTACTGTCATATCTTTTTTTAATGAGATTACTATAGTCTACAATTTAACATATTACCATCCAGTAAATATTTCATTAAAAGAAAAGTATTTAAACGGACAGTCTTTAAAGCAGGATTAAAGAGGCTGTGCCCTGATGCAGTTAAATAGCTTTGTATCAGTAGCAGTACATGGTACTGAAATGTGCTGAGTGCCTGGACCATCCAAGGGCTTGACTTACCAAAATGCTTATGTGGATAAATTTTCACAGAGAATTGGGATAGCACAGGACTTGGATGTATTTTTAAGTCAGCTGTGTGCCCACCTTTGGTGGGCTGCAGCCCAGGGATGTGGCAGTGTAGCCATCAGAAGTGTGAGTACAGGGGTTGACACCACTGGAACCTGGGTGATAAAGGCAAATCCTCACCTTCCACATTTTCCAAGTGTTTGCATGAGCACTTTCTGTGTTCAACAATTCCCTGCACAAACTTTAACTCATTTTGGGCACGGGTCACCTGTGGTGTTGCAAAACTGTTCTTGTTTTTTGGCTGTCCAGCTATAATTAAATAGTAATTCCTCTTTCAACTCCTAGGCAGAGCAGTCTGAACTTACAACTTCTTACAGCATATTTGGCTTTTTTGTGCTTTATGTACTATGTTTGTTTTACTTAATGCATGTATTTTTCAAATTTTAGGGAGGAAATGTTGATATTTCCATGTTTATGATGTGGTTTTATGCATATAGGTTAAGCAAAAAGTAGCTAAGTATTCACATACTTTATGTAATCTTAATTTTCTTGTAGATTTATAGACAGGAAATGGGGAAGTAAAATAAATTTGTTTAAATAAATTTAAGCAAAAATATCTTTATTATTTTTTCATAATTTTGTGATGCTTATCTAAGGCATTTATATCAGTCATTGGCTTGCCAACTGCAGAAAGAAATCCCAAGTGGATGGAACCTATTTGAATACAGTTTTTAAACATTATAATAATTGGTAGAGTAATTATTTTACACTGGGAGTACACTTTAATATTTTATATACTCTTGTTTAATCCATGCCATTTTGTTCATTACAAAATGGGATTGCTACAGTACTGTACAACTGCTTGTATTGTAATCAGCATCTGGAATTAACTGGAAGTATTATTAAGCCCTACAAAATCTAATTCTATGAAACCTAATATTTTATATATATATATATACAAATCTGCCATCTGAAAATAGTAGTCTTCTGGACTTACTTTGTAAATCTTTAATTGGCCAAATCAGATAGGAGGCATGGAGAATTGAGCTCCTGATAAATGATTCTGTTCTGCTACACTGACTATTTTGATTATTTCTAACACCAATTCCTGCCTCTTGACCTCTTAATTTCCTTTTTCTGTCCTCTCTTTCAGTGTAAAGGGTAGAATGCAAATAGCCTTATTGTGGAGGATTTGAAGTTGAGGGGAATGTTGTGTGATCTCCCAGCATTAAGGGTCTTGTAAAAGCATAATACCATGATATAGGAAAGTCCTTGAGACTGGAACAACAGTGTAATTTCATTAATCTCACTGAACATTTACTATTTATTATTCTTGCACTGGTAAAGGCAGATTAGAATCAGGTTCCCGTGATTTCTCAGCATGACTCTAGATTGTTTTGTAATAGCAATGATAATGCAAAAAGAAAAGAAATCCACATAAGACAATTACTAAAGTAGCTGTATAGTTTAGGAAAAAATTAAAATGTCTGTAGCAATATCTGGGTACACTTAAATGAAGCACAGTGTTAACAACAGCAGTGTCTTTTCAAGCTCACAGAGCCACATTCAATAAGTAGCTCCTTTCAACCGGGTGATATTACACGGCACAAAATCGTCACCCGTACCAAGGTTCCACTAATATGGCAACTTGGACTTTTGGTTATTTATTTGGTGCTGGAAAGTCTTGTGACACACAACCCCCATCACAACACAGAGACTCTCAGAAGCTCACAGGATTTTTCAGCACTTTCCAAAAGAACACTGCATTACAGTAACTGCTGGTGCAGGACCAGATCCACCTGGAGCTCACTGCCCAGCTTGTGTGAATAAACATTTAGCAACATCAGCAGGTAGCAGCAATGACACAAATGAATACAGGCAGAGGATCTTGGGATTCTTAGCATCAGCTGGCTCTGTGTTGTGGTTCTCATCTGTTGAATTTCATGGATAAAAAAAATCCAAACCAATTCTGCTCTAAATTAAAACCAGATTAATTGGTATCTTCGTTTTAACCATAAATACGTAGAGATGCTCCAAATATAATTTTAAAATAGTTTGCTTTAAAACAATCTATCTGAAACCTTTTTCTCTGTCGTGGTCTCACGATCAGCCTGGGGGAGGGAGGACTTTGTGTTTGCAGTCACATCACATTCAGTTTGGAAATGAAACCCGGCTGACCTTACAGAGCTGTCTGCTCACTCTGGTCGCACACACTCCATGGCTTGCAGGCGACCGTGCGGGCCGGGGGAGCGCCTTGGTGTCCCCTCGCCCTGTGCCCTTTGTTGTGGCCCGGCTCCGCGCATCCTGCCTGCAGTTTCCCACATTTCCAGTAGATGCCCCCAGAGACCATTAAACCCCGGGAACGGCTCCGCTGCGAGCAAAGCCAAGGGCAGCCGGTCTCCTCTCGTTTCGCTCCTGGAAGGAGCGGAATTGTTCAAAGGAAACCTCGAGTCGGCGCGGAGCACTGCGGAAAAACAAACTCGCTTGTTTAACAATAAACCGTAATTTGTTAGGTAGCAAGGTTCAAAACTGTTTAGTGTGAGGTTGCTTATTAATGTAATAACACACTACACTAATGCTAAAGGTGGGATTTTATAAATAAATCACAGAATCATAGAACATCCTGAGTTGGAGGGAACCTTAGGTATCAGGTTTTGATATTTATATTAGAAATCAAGTGATCTTTAGTTATCTAAAACATGAGTTGTTCTGCTTAACCTCGGATTTTACATGCTTCATGGCATCATAAAAAGCAGGATGGAAAGTGTTTTAAGGATTGAGGATTGAGTATAGTTTATTTCAAGGCACCAGGAAAAGTTTACTGCTGTCGCCTACAACATGCCTCTGTTCAAAAGAAGTGTTTGATGGGGGGGAAAAAGACCCTGGAATTTTCATCTGGAAACACTTTGATAACTGTAACAATTTTAGATTTCATTGCAATGTCAAGCTATTTTAGGTGATACAAATACCATTTATACCCATAATACCATTAATCTCTTGCCCAATTTTATTGTTTGTGTGTGATCAGTCACTTGTGGCTTATGTATTACAGGAACTTAAGGAAACAATAGTATGATTATGGTGTGCTTTGTGCATTATAACTGAGATGACTTTTATTTTTATGCCACTAAATTTGAAGGGTTTTACAGTAGATAGCTTCATTGCTTGTGTGCTAAAATCAGTCCTCTTTTGCTCAGAAAAAATGTGCTCTGCACAGTAGGATTACCTCAGCTTTATTTCAATTTCTCGATTAATTGGGATGGGATTTATTAAAACACTCTTGACACTGTTTTTTAAAAAATACGTTTTACTGTATGCTTTGTTTTCCTGTGCTGGTTTGCTAATAATGCTTTCTTGTGGGGAAAATGTGCTTTGACTTCAAGTAAAATACATCAGTCTGCAGAAAATAACACGTTACATGGACACAGTTTTTCTATTTGTATGAATACCGGTTTTGTGCTCAGTGAGTGTGCAGTGAGTGTTAAAAATTACCTGAATGACATTTTGGGTAGTGACTGCTGAGATCTTTTAGCACTGCTTCCTTGTTTACTTCCAATACATCTCCTGATCTAATGCATGCATACGCACAAACAAACAAAATATGGATCCCATTTTATAAATAAACAGGCATGTGTGTGACTGCCATGCAGATTGTTATTCCACTTCTCTGAGTTACATTACTGTAGGATTCAGTCCTAGGCCTTTGGAAGTTGGTAGGAATTTTTTACCTATGCTCTTCAGCGTTGGGGTTTTTTTATTGCATAGAATTTTTAAACAGGAAAGAAAAAAGTATTCCATATAAAAAAATAGAGAATACATTGCATGGTATTAGCATAGTATCTTTACAGTATTTTGAAGCTATATACTGTACATTTTGTATATGTCAAATATAGCATATTCTAGCAAATTAAAACTTAAATGTTTAAGCATATTTCTCATATACTTTTATAAGATAAATGTTGCAAATTTTATGGTGCAGAATAGATATATCTTTTCCCTTATCTGTATGAGCAATGTGTGATTTTCAATCTCAAAAAACATCTATTCATACATTAAACACAAACTCAGTACTGTCTGGTCTAAATTGTATCAGGATTTTTAATATTTTTATGCTCAGTTCTGAAACTGAAATGTGAAAAATGCAGGTGAAGGATTAATGTGCATCTGTGAAGTAAGAGATTTTATTTTAATTATGTTAAATATGAAATAATGCAGATTATTTGCTTCCTGCATCTTACATTTCTGTCTATTTTATTGACATCTAGCTAAGAAGTTTTTCCCATCGCTTCCATCTTATCAGCATTGTTAAAGAATTGCAGTAGCTCTTTTTAAGATCAAAGTATTAGTCTCATTGGGCTATTATTTATTGCACCTGAATTTATTACATACACTGTAAATCTCATTTTTCAGAATTCCATATTTATTTTAAAGCTGAGATAATTTGGATTTAAATGGATTTTAATCTAAAAGGACAGTCTTGAAAACAGTTTGGAAACTTAATGGTATATAGAAGATAAAAGTAACACATCTGGGTCCTTGCCATTTTACTGAGGTAAAAGTTGGTTTTCCCTGACTGGACAACCATCCCTACAAGCCTTTACATCTGTACCTTTGTGTTGCAGTCCCATTGGACTCATAGTTTTCTCCAGAATAGGACACAATGATTGTTTCATGCCATATAAAAGAAATATTTTGATTATTTCCATAAATAATACCTCCAAAGGTGTATTACCACTTGAGAATATTTGATTCCAGAACTTTTTGATATGTACATCTTATCGGAGTTTATGAAGGTGCTAACTTCAATAAAAATTCATCATAGCATCATTTGACAGTAAAATTGGGGAGAAATTACCAAACTGTTACATCACTAAACCAGCTGAAGTTAAATGCTAAATGGAAGGAAAATAATATCTAATTATGTTTCTGGCATAACATTTGTTTGATATTTTTAAGCCAAGCCATCCTGTCCTACAGCAAAACTATTTAATGTACATATATAACAACATATACAGATAACATATAGCAACATATATATAACATATAATAACGGTGTTATCTATAACATGTACGTTGTTTTGACATGTGCCTCAATTTTCCCTGTGCACTGTCTTAAAGCAAACTAAGGGTTCATTGTGTTTTCATGAACTGATGTAAACATAAGGGGGGGTTTCCCATCAGTCAGCCTTTTTTACCAAATACCACCTAAAGAATACCAGTGTATTTTTACCGTATTTTCAATGTATATATTGGTATTTATTGATTATTGCCATGTTTGCTTCCCTAGGGTATGGCATTTGCGATCAGATTTTAGCAGATCTCTTTCTGAGCGGGGGAAATAATACCCACTCCCTGCTGCTGAGCTGCAGAGGTCTCTTCCTGAGAGCTGCTGTAGTTATCTCCACTTATTTGGTGAGGTGGAGAACAGAATACAGGTTTAAAGGCTTAAAATCTCCCTTTCTTATTCCCAGTTACAGGAATTCATACAAGAAGAACATCTGCATAGGCATGCTGCGCCAGGGTTATCACAAGTCCTTCTCTGAGCTCCTCACTCTGATCCAGAAGTGGAATGCCTTCAGGGAGGCTGCAGGGCCTGGGTCAGCCATATGGCATGAGAAGTCCCTGGAGGAGCAGCCTGATAAGCTGGATCAGCTTTACCACTTCCTGACCGGGGCTGAGGCAGCCCGGCGAGCAGGTAAATGGGGGGATTGTGGGTAGCAGAGCAGCGGGAGCCGCAGCCGCCAGCGCCTGGGGGAAGCTTCCAAATTGTTTCATGTATGAATTTGAAAGGCTACTGCATCTTAGCACATTGCAGCCTTAGTCAACTGAGCTGTATTTATAGAATAAATGATTAGGAACTGCAGATATCAGGAGAGGTTTTGTGAAGGAAGGAAAAAAAAAAGGGGAAAAACATGTAGAGTGCATTTTGATATCGTCAGAAATGTTTGATGTATTTATAGCTTTGATAACATCTCAATTATTTTCTCATGGTTTCATTATTTATTGTTTTTCTTCCTCTATTGATTTGAGTAGCCGGTTTCGTATTAGAAAAATTTAATAGGTGAAATGCTGTTTCACACAGTAAGGGTTTTATAAATCTGTTTTTATTAAATACCCTGTCTGCTAACTGTGTTTGGATTTGTGACTGACTTAAAAAGGATTGTGAACATGTCAAATAAAATACAGCACACAGATGTAACATGCCACCTGTGAATTACTAGATATTAGTGAAGACATAACTCCAAATTACTGTATTTTCTCTATTGCCTTCTATTTACTAAGCACTCATATTTATCATTTCCTTTTACTATAAATAGTAACATAACTTACTCCATCTTTCTCCTTTGATATAATTGTAGGGATGGAGGCAAATAAAGCTCTAACTGCAATCCTGTTTCATAGCTGAGTTCATTTCACTGTAGTTGTCTTATTTCAAGTTGCATTTTGATTATTACAAATATGAAAACCTACAGTAAAGCCTGCAGATTTGTAATCTAAGCTTTTCAACAGAAATTTAGAAATGGGAAACTTCATTTCAAAAAAGGAACAGCAAAAGAAACCCTTTTGGCACTTCAAAAAAATTGTTAATTTTAAATGTTTATTTTATATTTGCCATGAAAGCCAAAATTGTGTTTCTTTATTTAATTCACCATAATTCATGACAGGAAGTCCAGCCAGCCATAATTGGAAGGAATCTTCAGCTTTGCCTGGAGTATGACTAAAACCTGAATAGGCACCCCTGTATCTTGCAGAATACAGGAGAGAAGTTTGGGGCTTGGACTGCCCTGACTGAAGCGTTCTGCCAATATTTGATGGTCAAAAAGTACTGGACATGGCTGATCTCGATGGGCCTGCTCCCCACAGCCACTTGAGAGCAGTTTGCCTGCCTTCAGTGCATGATATTTTTCAGTGTTACAGGCTGATGTGTGACAACAGAAGTGGCAAACAGGTTCCCAGAGAGGCAAGGCATTGCCAAATGTGCAGTTCCTGCCCTTCTTTCACTGAACCCAGGATTTCATGTGTGCTGGGCTCTGTAAGTCTTTCACCTCTCCCAGAGACAAGGTACCACCAGCAGCTGCCTCATTGCACCTTGCCTCTAGTAGAGAGTATCTCCCAACTTTTCCTGTTGATTAAAATGAAAGAAGGAAAGAAATAATGAGGACTTAAGAGTTGGCAAGCATTGTTATCGAATTGCTAGATCAGGGCATAGGTTGTTTTGATTTTTTTCACCAGTTTCAATGCCAACCTATGCACAAATGTCTAGTTTGTATAAAATGAGATTTGAGTTGCCTGGCACATGAAGGGGTGGATGGTAATTCCTGTTGCAGGTCTGAGATCCAGCAGTGCTGTGAAGATTCACATGAATTGTGCAGCTCATCAAACACTAATTCAGTAGCTCTGCTAATCCAGTTACTCTCTGTTTCTAATCAAATTGCTTGGGGCTCTGCCTTATGATCTCCTGACAACTCCAGTTGACACCATTTAAGAATTATTCAACAGTTCACCTCAGCTGGAACTTGCCATGATGCAGCAGCCACAACAGCAGCTGACCTGCATTTACTCTTCAGCTGCCACAGTTCAAGCTTAAAAGGGTGAAAGTAATATTTGGGTCAGCAAGTGGTGAGAGTTTCATGGCATGGTTGATGGTGCTAATATTTGCTTGGCTGAAATTTTACTTATCTTAGGTAACAATTGTGCTGAAAAAGAGGCAGCAGCTATAAATAATGACCATAGAAACTTCATGACTTGTGAGTTTTTTTATGAATTGGAACTTCATGAAGTGTTGGGGTTTGAACTAACATTTTGAACCACAAACATTTTGTTTGTGCAAAACAAAACACTTACTTTGTCAGTAAATAATTTTCTTATTTGTTATTTAATTTTTTTCATCTGATATTTTTGGATCATAGAGTATTACTGTCTTAATTTTGAATATAACTTAGAACTTCTAATTTTAGAGTTTGATGATACTTACCATAGTGCACAGAGCAAGCTATGTACACATTCAGTTTTCATATTTATTGGTGGAACATGTTAATATTGTAATGGTTTCCAAAGCTTATTGTTCTAGAACACTACAATGCTGGATGTAAATTATTTCCTTGAACTGAATCAGAACCATCCACCACAATGCACAGGCTGATATCAGAGAGCAGTTACTTTCTTTACTGCTGGGTTTGAAAATAGTAACATTTTTTTTTGCCAGCATTACACTGTACAGACTGATTGCCTTTACGCACACCAGTAAAGGTTCTTTCTGATTTCTTTTTTAATAGAATATTTTGGTTGAACTTCAAATCATCCAGGATTTGTCTTTTTTCTTTTTTAATTACCATCACTGATATTTTACTGTGTGCAAAGAAAGAAGCTTTTTTTTTCTGTCCAGCTTTAAGTCATTTTTCTTGCATTTGAATATCTCCCAATTATTAAAAAAATGGAGAGGGAACTTTAATCCTTGCAGCTTCTCAGAAAAATGACTGATGGAGTTATTTTGCCCTGAGTTCAGCATTATTCTAAAAGCACTGGCAATATTGGCAATGCTTGACTCTATTTCTATCTTACCTTCTTTATACAAGTAAAGTGAATGCTTCTAACTTCAAAATTGAGAGAGTTTTAATTAATTCTTTGATGTTCCTTTATGCTGGACTAACCTCTTTTTTTACTAGCTCTGGTTTCAGGAGCTTAGGAAAAGAAAAGGGTGGTAGTTGAGCTGTTTAAATATGTATAGTTGTAGGGCTTTTTACAGAAGAATGCAGGATAAATGCCAGAGTAATGGATCTGTATAGATCAGCATTTGATGTATACAGTGATTTCTTGGCACATATATGGGAATACTGGGGGTTCCTTCAAAAGGCAAGTTATATTTTGTATTTATCAGCTAGAGTGAGCTGGTTTGCTTGTAGATTTTGAAAGGAATGCAAAGCAAGTTCCAGCTCAGGAGCAATTAAAGGAAGAGATATCCCAGCTGTTAAGTCTGCTTTGCCAGAGCAGGAATGCAAAACCAGGGAAAATGCCACAGTTCAATGGCTGCAACATGTGTTGGGCACTCAGTACTGTGGTGGTAGATGAGTATGCCAAAGCCAGAGGATGGAATTCTTGGGTATGAACATGCCTTTAAAAGGGGAAGGCACTGCTTATTAGCTGATCACTGGAGCAGCTGCTGGAAACCAGGAGTTAAAACCTGGGAGCTGCTGCCTTTGTGAGATTCCACCTGCTCCTGGTTCCTGACCCCACTCAACCTTTGAGCTATGCTTTGTGCTAAATGCTGAATCTGTGCATGTGCTGCAGGCTGCTGACCCCTGTTCTAGACAGTACCAGACACACACAATTAGAAAGAAGTGACAACTTGGCTTTCTTTCCCTCAATTCAGTGTAGAGAATTTTGACAGTATGAGTTATCATTATTTTTTGTTGTAAGAGATGTCTTTTCATATAGTATATGAAGGAAACATGAGTATTTGATGTGCTTCTACTGGAAAACCTTTGTCCAGTATACTCAAGGTTGAAAATAGAGTTTAGCATTTTACAGTAGAAAGCTTTTCTGTAAGATTTCACACTCATGCCTTAGGTGTGTGCAAGAAACATTGGAATAGCCATATTGCCCATGCTATTTTGAAAAAAAAAATACAGAAAGAGTTTATGCATTAAAAGAAAAAGGTATTATGAACCCTCTTTTTTAATACTTGCTTGGATGAGGCATAGTTTTTTTTTGCTTTTGAGGGACTGGACAAGGGAACACTGTTTTATTTTCTAAGCAAGTTTGTCATTTCCTGCTCAATATTTTATCACAGGAGGAAACGCAGCAGTTGCTGGAGACCAGTGGAGAATTTTATTATTTTTGTAGTTATCATACAAAAAGTTGAAGTGATTCTGTCCAGGAAAGAAGCCAAGCCATCTCAAAATACAGGCACTTGTAGAACTACTTTTGACTTCAACAGAAGCAGCACTTTTTAGAAAATTTCTGTAGTATATTTTTGTTGCAATAGCTTGGAGCTCCCTTTCAGCATTTCAGATTGTCAGTTAATTGCCTCATATTATTATCATTAGCTGGTTTTATCCTTTACTGAGTAAAATTACACCCTGACCATTTCCTTAGCATTTCTGTATAGACTGTGCATTGATTAAGCATTTTCCCTTCATGTACCAGTGTTGGGAGTGATGTGCTCTGTGTGCACTCTAGGAAACAGACTCTGCCTGAAACTTGGTTACGTCATGCTCACAACTCACATTTTCACTTTCTTCATTTGTGGACTTATGGCTAAACATTTGGGAAAAAAGCTTATCCATTTATGAATAAACTCACTGGAAAAAGGGATGACTGAGGAGGCCTGTACCTATAGATGTAGGGGCATTCTTTTTCTGAACAAGCAGAAGGGACTGATTCTTTGCCACATATAGATCCAGGTGGAAATAACTGATTGCAGCACCATATTCAACTGCAGTTCATGCTGCCTCTAGATCCAACGACTCCCATCCTGGATCTTTCTCAGTGTGAATTCTTCACAGTATAAGCTGTCTTGATGCTAAGTCATTGACTTTGATCTTTCTGGCAAAAGAAAAATTAGTCTTCCAGCGCTGTGTCTCATTCTGACATAAAAAATTACTCCTAGTGACTTAATTGACCTTCGACCACTCCTTTATGTGTCTTCAAGACTGAAGGGTCAGTTATAATCCAGTCACACACACTTTAAACAGCTAACTGAAGTGGAGGATGAGTATTAACACCTGTTGAAAAGTTTCCATTTGGCCTTTGCCCAGCAGGAACAGAGGACTGACCGGTGGCTTTTTGAGTGGAAAATACTGAGTCATAGCTAGATGTTGAAAAACTTCTTTCCAATACCTGTAGTTTGAAAATCAGTGCAAGTTCTCATTAATGGAAAATGGAACACCTGCCTCTTTTATTCTCCAAGGGAAACACCAAGCCAGGACCTCTTCATTATGTTTTCTAAAGACCATTCCTGTACTTCTTTTCCTTTCTTCCACTGCATCCTGTCACAAAGGAGATCATAGAGGTATGGCAGCAAGTCGTACTTGAGCCACACTAGGGTGGCTTGCTGACTTTCTGTTTCTCTTCTCTCATTTTAGCCCTGTTGGTGTTCCCAAACTGCACTTCACTATCCCTTGCATTGCACTACTTTGTAGTTGTCTAGCTGAGCACAGCAAACATGCAGACATGGATTTGAGTGATCCTCTGTTCTGTGCACAGCCTTGCTTGCCAAGGGGACAGCTCTTGAGAAGAGCCCAGGAACAAAGGTTCAGTGGGCTGATCAGGGTCTATGTCTGAGGTGCACCTAAAGAGATCCTGATACAGATCAGGGAATACACTGCGTGTTTAATGTATGGAGTGTAATGTTTAAGCTCAAGTTGAAAGGTTGATTTTTTTAAAATCTCTGTTAAACAGAAAGTTCTCAGGGAGGTTTGATAGGACAACTCTCCTTTTGTACGCAAACTCTCAATTAGGTAGTTGTTTTTCATTTTTTTGATCAACAGATACCTAAAAATGACTCGTCTACATGTATTTTAAAATCAGTTATAGAGAACTTACTCTACAAAATCAGAGAGTTCAAAGCTTTACTATCTGAACTTCTTAGAGATTTTATAGAAGAGAATATTTACCTATTCCTGTGTTCCTCTCCTGGGGATGTAAAAGTTCACTTTCATTAAGTTTGACACACAAGCTTTGCCACTATAAGAATAACATCAATTAACTTCTTGATCGGTAACTCAGACTTTGAATCCAGAATACAATATGACTTCTAAAAGTCTGAGGTTTGGAGGTCTGTTTTATGACCAGTATATCTGGTCAGCCACTGTCCAAGATAATGCCAGGGACATGGTTGTCTTTGTGCACTTCTCATTGTTATGCACCGGCAGGATCGTCATCAGAGGGTCACATGAAAGTTCATTCAATCAAAGCCGTGGCAGTAGCTGGAGTCTGCCTCAGGTCACTTCCATCCCTTGGGATTTGTAGGGCACTACCTGAAGTTATTTGCGTAATTCTGTGTCGCATAAGTGCCTTGATACTTTGCAGCAATGATTTCAGAGGAGCAAATCTGTATCCAGTGTGTCTGTATACAATGGTGATCCAATTATCTCTTCTCTTTCTGGGTTATTGCAATCATTTGTATGCATCCTCTGGTATCTTTGAGTTCATTTTCACTTAGCTGTGATCTGTACGTAATGGGTATTGTTATCTTTATGTTAGTGGTTATAATTAAGCCTTACATTTCACTGCTCTTTTGGTTCTGTGCTTGTAATCGTGGGAAGCTCTGCCTCTACTTCTGAGATAATCTCTAGAAGCATTCCCTTGTGCTGCAAGCATTCTTCAAGTCAGGGTGAGATAAATCTCAGCCAAGAAGTATCTGCTTTTCTTCACTGAGAGGAAAGGAATCCTAGGTAACTCCTATCTGTATCTAAATTGGTTCATTTGGATGAATCCCAACTGGGTCTTGACTATCTGGGTGTCTTGTCCTGATTTTGGCTAGGATAGAATTAATTTTCTTCTTAGTAGCTGTTACTGTGCAGTGTCTCGGATTTAGTATAATGTTGAGATGTGTGATAGATAATGATGCTGTACAGATGTATAAATAGGTCTGTTATAAACATATACAAATACAGGCATATATGTGTGTGTGCATGCACACAGGTAAATAGAAGTATATAAAGCCCAAGCCAGTTTTGTTATTTCCATTCCAGAATCATTTGAAGAGACTTTATGAGGCTATTGTACCAAAATAGTCTTAATTTCTAATGTATAAATATGTTTTATATGATGTAGACTCCAAGATATGCTGAAGAAGAGACACACAAGAGGTGCTCTTTCAGTTCTGAGAACAAACAAAAGGCATGAAAACTCACAGCCACAAAGAATATTCCAATTAGCAATACATGAAGTCTGAATATCAATAATTATTTCCCTCGAAGCTGAATTTTGAAATTTAAGCTGATGTTTTGGTTTAAAACTTTAGATGCAAATGATGAGATGATAATCTAAATGCAATTTGTGAGCTGTTTCATTTTTGGTGATTTTAAAGAGATTGTGAATCACTCATTTCTTGGAAGGGATGTTATCTCTTTTAAAATACTAGAAATAGAAATATATATATAACACATTGCTTCAAAATAATAATTTTATTTATTTTAATGGGAATTATTCACTATTCTAAAAGTAGGAATCTGAGGTTGCAACTTCATGGAGGGGAAAGCTCTGAGAAAATAAATAAGAAAGCAAAATAATAAATAAAATAACACAAGCAATAAAAAAAGGTATTATTTACCATTAGAGGAATGAATTTTTAAATCAAAAGATAAAAAGAGTGTTCAAAAGTGGGGAAAATGTTTCAGCTTGATTTCAAAAAACTTTAAACAGGACAAATTCAGACAATGGTCTCTGAAATGACCAAGATGGAGAAAAAAGGAGGAGAGCAAGTAGTAGATGAACATCTTGAAGACTGCAGACATTATTAGGTGGTAGCCCTTTTTCTCAAAGAATAAAGTCCTTACTGTGTTGTGCAACACACTGAAGACCTCTATGAAGATATTCTGAAGTCAAATAACAGTCATGAGAATAGAGAGAATGAGAGATTTACATTTCTTCATTTAGGTCATATATAATTTGTAATTTCGAGACAGAGCATGCTAGAGACAAGGCTGGCAAACCTCTCTTGTGTGGTTTAGTGATGAATTTAAACTACTTGTTTGAGTAATTGCTGCTGTGTGTTCCAAATAGTGCAAGTGACTCGCATAGGTGGTGCAATTTGCAGTCATTTAAGTCGTCCTTTTGGAAGTTGCATTTCCCCAGTTCTTCTTGTAGATAACAGAAGAATTATGTTATTCTGTTATCTTGTAGATAACAGAAGAAAAGAATTTAACTGCATCTTTTGATTAAAGTGGTTTGATATGGTTATCATAGTTTTAAAACACTTGGGAAAGATCTGGGCTGTGAAATCTTGCCTCTGCTGAAAAGATTTATTTTTCCTAGTTGATTTCTGCGTGGTGCTCCATACCCAGAATTAAGAGGGGTTTTTCTTTTCTTCATTTTCTCTGTTTTTTGAGGAAAGTTTACAAATTGCAGAATTTCCAAAACCAAAGCAGTTCTGTTCACACGTCCACCTTAACCAGTCTCTTACCTGCTGCCAGACCTGTGCTTCTTAACTCCTTCTTTACCCAAATACCTGGAAATTCCTTAACAGCCACAAACACACTAAGTAACTCACCAAAACTGCAATGGAATTATAGCTAATTATTCAATTTCACATCTGGCATGAGTAGAGTTTGGACAGAAAGCTAATTTATATTAGACATGAAACATATAGGTTCATGCTTTAGTTTATTATCTCATAGATTTTTCAAGATCATATAAGAAATAGATCTTTCAAGTTCACTTTAGGGAGGAGCACTATGATAAGATTTGTTAGGAAAGTTTTAGATTTCTGCTCCAAATTAGTAAAATTTTGGAATAATTCACAGCTGGTATCTTGTGGCTTTTCTAAAAAAGTGCTTTTCCTAGGGAAATAAGCTGTTGTTCTGTAACTTTAAATTGTGGATAATATATTTGTGGATAATTTTGTATTGCTACTTAGATTTAGGACTCGCAGGTTTTTTGTAAATTTTAGGGATGATCTGTGTTCATTCAGCTGTCTGAGATTATAAAGATTAGAATCCAAAATTCAGACCATAAAGAAAACTGTAACTTTGAGTCTCCCCTACTTTCCACATTTGTTCTGAGAACAATTCCTTGGTGAAGTGGATGCGTCCCTAGGGAAATAGGTGCATTTCAATTTGTCTTTGATTTCTAAGAGTGCTAAAGTACCAAACATGGGTATATACATGAAAACTCTAAGTCTCTCTTATAAATCCTACTCTGAACATTTAAAATTATATGAAATTATGGATTGTGTTTGCAGAGTGGTTTTTTTGGTTCTTGATCTCCATCGATACAGTTGCTACCTTAGAGGTCCAAGGTTTGGAAAGCTCTTAGGCCTTTTCAGGGACCACAGGCTCAGACAAATGCTTCTCCAGTGTCACTCTGACTTCTCTTTTGACTAGCCAGTGTTTTATCCAGGTTCTGTGTGTTTTATTGAACTGAATTTTGCTTTTGCACACAGAAATGAGAAAAAAACATGTTTTCAATTGTGCCTAATTTGTAAGGTTATAATTTTCCTCTTATATTTCTCTGAGTGAACATGTAGCAGAACTTGATATCATTTGAATGGTGGAAATAGAAATAGCTCTTAATTTTCATTATGATTGTTGCTATAACATGCAAAATTTCTGAACACTGATGATAATCTAACATTTTTATTGTGATTTTTTTGTTTTTAAAGGGCACTATGAGAAAGTGTATGATAACCAGCTTAGCTTGGCCTGCTCTTTCAATGACCCTGAGGACAAGTGGTTACGTAACTACTTTTATGAGCAAAGCTATAGCACTGCTCAATTAGTAGAAATTGATGGTGGGAAGAGAAAGGCACAAGCGTCTGTAAACATGGGCCTCATCCAAGAGGAGCAAGGTAAGGCACTGACATCATACCTTGAATGGCATCTGAAGTTACACAAACTGGGCTGAATTAAAAGAGCTGTGGACATGTAGTTCCGTAATTTTTAATCCTGCTTCCAATTTACACTTAGATAAACAGTCTATATTTCTGTTCTTTTTAAAATTACTTTCTGGTTCTCTTGACCACAAGTGACACCCTCTTTGTTGGTATGAGACTGCCACATTGGTGTTTGCTTCAGACTTAGACCTCACCACAAGCTCCATTTCTCCATCCACAACCTTAAACTGCAGGTCTCTGAAATTACAAGATATTAATAGAAATAACTAGAATCATAGAACAGCCTGGATGGATCATGTGATCCAGCCTTTCATGGGAAAGGGAGCCTAAATGAGGTCGTTTTAGCACCCTGTCAATTGCATCTTAAAAGCCTCCAGTGATGGAGACTCTTCCACATCCCTGGGGATCCTGTTGCAGTGAACAGTTGTTCTCACTGTAAACAATATTGCTTTCTTATATCAAGGTGAACCTTGTTTCTGTATTTAAAAACATATATTACTTATCATGGCAGAGGAGTTTGTGTGTGGATAGCAGTCTGAGTATAAAAAAAGGTGTTCTCCTCTGTTTGCATGAAATAATTTCGTGGTGTGGGAATACAAGCAGTAAATGAGCCTCAAGTAATTGAATAAAGCCTGTCTTCCAGTTCTAATTTGTTAAGTGTACTGCATGCCTAACTATTGCTTAAAATATGTGATTTGTGTAGCCACTATGGTGGTGTTTCTAAATTTGGCTGTGAGTTGAAACAATTCCAACTCTGGACTCAGCTTATGGCTGATTTCTTGTATAAAGTGGTTTCTCTTAAAAAAAAAAAAATTGACAGAAATTGAAATATTTTGTGGAAATAGTCTAATTCCATTAAATGTCTGATGGTATGGGTGTATTTTGAAAGATGGCTCAATTTCCCAGTAAAAGCCTGGACATTAAAAAAAGTATGCTGCCTTTTTTTTCTTTTTTCTTTTTTTTTTTCTTTTCTTTAATTGACAATCCCATTTTTTCCTCTTGCTCTCTTACAGCTGGCATGACACCTTTTTTATATTTCCTCACATCTTTCTAGACTGATGGACATTCACACTGTTTTCCTGTGAGCTGTTGCTTTATATTTCGTGCCTGCAACACCCAGACCTGGACTCAGTTTTAAAAATTCAGCACATACCAATAGTCAGTAAAATGGAAGAATTACTTTTCTTACACATAGTATCATCCAGTTTCCCAGTTGATAAAATACCAGTTGCTTAAAGCCCAGCCAGTCACAACCGAGTTGTTTTTATTTTGAATGAAAAATGCTTAGTTAGGTTATCTAGCTCTTACTCAGTATAATAAAGTTACTGAATAATTGCTGGATTTTAATTTTTTTGCAACCTTTTCACTTGGTCCTTTAGTTACTAAAAAATAAAATTTTAAGAAGGTGCAGACAAGCAAACATTCATATCTAATTGTAACTTCAAAGGCTCTTACTGTGACTCACTCCTGTTACCCAAGCACTGCATAAAAAAAAAATCCAATGTTTTCTACTTTTATGATGTCTTAAGCAAAAGTTGTTGAATACTTAAATGTCCTGAGGCCCATTACAAAAGCACATAAGCAAAGTTATGAAATAGCCTGAGATGATCAGAGGAGCAGAAATTTTATTTTCCTGCTGAAGAATGTTAGAAACTTTTAGAAGAGAAGCTCCTTATTAACATTAGTAAAGAGAGATAAAGCAAAGTGGGTTTTCACTGCCCAGGGTAAAGCTCCACTGAATATGTGGGCTCTGTCTGTTGCAAGTATTTTCTTTCCAGAGAGAGAGAGAGAGAGGTAAAAAAAATAAAGAAGCTGAGAGAGTAAGCATAGGATTTGCTTTGAGAGACTACTGAGGAAAAAAAACAGCAGATGTATTCCATGCAATTTGTATTTCCAAGGGTGAAAATTTGATTCAAGGACAAGTTCTGACTGGAGAAAAAGTGCAAGAGGAGATGTTGGGTTGCCATTGTATAATATTGCATCAGTTTTAAAGGTGTTATAAGTAAAATTTTAATTCTGCTATTTTATATTTTTTTGTTCAGTTATTTATAATTTGGTAATTAATTTGTGAACCAAATTAGTCAGAATCCCAATTCTCTGTGGTTGTATCTGTAGGAATAAATGTAAACATTTGGTCCCAGTTCTTTTCAGTTCTCTCATACAATAGTGTATTTTTCATTACTTGGGAAAAGAAGCTGTCTATATATGCTTAGGACTGATTGCTTGGGAGTCTAAAGTTAAACATGGACTTGTAAAGATTGCTGTTTGCCTTGGAAGAAAATCAATAAATTTGCTGGGTAATTTTTGTGTAATCAAATTTAAAGTTCTTTGACTTTCAGCCTGGTCCCTGTCCTAAAGGCTGGATATAACCTGGTGTTCATTAATCTTCAAAGCTAAATATTTGAGGTGTCAGTGGTGTAGACTTCAGTCATGATGTTTGGATGCAGGCCATTAGTAGCTCCCAGTAAGGGAAAGAAAACAATAATAAGTGAGTAGCCTGCTACAGACACAAATGGAATGTTCTGCTTGGAGCAAACATGATTTTAATGGCATTTCTTCACAGAATGAGATTTTTAACCTCTTCCCTAAAATACTCTGCCTGTAAAATAAGGTCTGAAGCATTCATTGATTATTGTAGGAGTGTTCAGATTTTGATACTGTTCAATTAGCTGTGCTACCCCCTTAGTTTGTCTTTCCTCAGAGGGCTGATAATAAGTCATTTTATTACTTCAGTTACTCATTATTTTACTTTAGTTACTCATTTATTACATATTTTTTCATACAGCTCTTTAATGTGCTGATGTCCCTTTACAGACACTGAAAATGCAGTGACATACCATGTTTTTCTCATGTTAAATTCAGAATTACTTTTCCAAGTAAGCACAGGCTTTGTGATAGAATCTCTATTAAGAAATGACTTTTTAAACAATACTTTTCTTCCTGTGCTTTCAATGCCTTTTCAGAAGTAATATCAGCCATTATAAATGTTTGCAGTGTTCTGCATATCAGAGAGTAAGATTATAATCATAGTTTATGATAGGTTATATTAGTGTGCATTCTGCTGAAGTTAATTGTGAACTTGGGGTTTACACTGTTGTGTCTTGCAGAAGAAACAGTCAGAGTGCACTGAAAAACACAATGTCTAGTATTGTTTTGTATAGGTTCTTACATCATTGCAATACTTGAGTGCTTTCTTTTCTGTGCTAAATGCTTTTACCACCTATCATGCATGAATACATGATATACACCTTAAATATATGAGTCTCAAAGTTTAAGATAACTTATATCAATCAAAAGAGCAGCCTGGGAGAAAACAAGGAATTTATACTTGTAGGAACTCTTTGCTTCAAATATGTTACAGCAAAACCAGATAAATTTCTGTATTATTTGAAAGCATAGCACAACCAGACATCTGAAATTAGGGTACCTGTCAGTTGCAGTGTGCTGGGAACATTTCTGGATACATTTAAATAACTGTTTGAGAAAGTATATAAGTATCACAGTAGAGTCCAATGAATAAAACTTTCACAATTACAAATGTATATCAGTGCCATGCCAGAACCTGGATCTCCCCTGCTATGAGGGCTGTAAGATGTGTGGAAATGATGCCATTAGTCTCAAGGCAGTGGTGACTTTGAATTAGTCATCAAATTTATATTCTGCTAGCACATAAGGATCAACAAAAGGGGAGGTAATACTTTATCTGAAATCTTTACAGGCTGAAAAGATTAAAGGCAGGCAGAACTGGTGAGAGAAAGGGAGAGAGTGCAAAGCAAATGGCAATGTTGGGATTCTCAGAACTGATTCCCACAACACAGCTAATCCAGAAACCCAGTTTTGTCCATCTATGTGTGTTTTTTAGATTGTGAGTCTTAGGAGAGCTCAGTAAGGAATTCCTTTAGTCCTTTCTAAAATAGCTTATACATTTCAAAAATCTGCCATCTTCTGCAAATTAATCAAGTGTTTAAAGTGTTCAGTCCTAATCCAATTCTGCCTTGATTGTGAGCAATATTAAGGTCTGATTGCTTTTCAAACAGAGCAATATTATGCCAGAATTGATCACTTCTGATCACTTTGCACCTACCCCAAAAATATTAATAAATTGCGCCTGATTTATTTGAAAGGGTGTAATTGTTTTATCTGCAATCATGGATAAAATACAGTGTACTTCATATGTTGGAATTTGGTGGAAACTTTTCTGGTTGAAAGACCTACTGAATGGGAGGGACTTACAAGTTTAATTAATTTTTTGGGGGAAAAAAAACACCACAGGATTTTAGCAGATTTGAGCAATCTCAGTTGAGACTGAGGTGTAGGATTTTCCCTGTCACTTTGCCATCGTATTGGAATTCAAGTTTTTATCAAGGCATTGCAGAAATTGATGGAAAGGTTCTGATTGTGTTTAAGGGGCATTTCACAGAATGACTGGATTTGAAGGAACCTCTGAAGATCACCTAGTCCAATTGCCCTGCTAAAGACCTGGAACAGGTTGCACAGGATAGCTTTGAGTTATGAAGCTTAACTATTAATTACTGGATATATTTGCTGAACAACAGCTTAAAGATGGTTCACAACATCTTTTGGTTTTGGAACATAAAAAGTCTAAACTGTTTATTTTGTTGTCCTTAGTCAAGAAATTCTTGCTAAGAATCCATTCTTACTAAGAAATTGTTGATTTTGTATTTTGAATTGTTTGTGGCTAGTGTTTTTTAATTGAAAACTGTAATGTATAAATAATTGAGAAAAGCTCAGCATAAATTCATGAGTATCTATGCAGAGGAAATATGCACGTTTAAGCAGAATTTCCCCAATTGGTTTGCCTTCAGGCAGAAATAATTTATATTCAGATATAAAAAAGAGAATGTTAATATTGCAAAATGAAGTACTAAAAAGGTTTAAAAAGGCAAAAGTTAAAATTGCTTATGAAATTTTGTATACTTTTGTGTGTGCACAATTTGCAACTTTATTTTAATGGCATAAAAATATAATTTCTTTTTAGGATATTCCTAAGTATAGCCAGAATAAAATTCCACCTGTGGGATGGGTGCCCACATGCACCTTCTACATTAATAGAGTGTTATGTTGTTATCTGTGCTGCAATTCTGCCAATCCCACTTAAATAACAAATCCTCCATAGTGTGGTGTAGAAACATTCTGCTTTACAATCTGATTGCATAATTGTAAACAGCTGATAAATAACACAAACCAGGGGGACAGCATTTGTGAAGAGAGATTAATTTTTTCCTTGTTACCTATGTAGTGCAGAGCTGTCACTAATAACAGAACTGCTGCATTTGAAGGATCCAGCTATGTTATGTTTCCACCATAAGGCGTATGCCCAGTATCTGAGATCTCCATACCATTGTATCCACAAGCCCAGGTTAGGCACTGGATGAAGGCAACCTAAAATGAATCCCATCTCTTCATTCAGGAGCAAAAGCAACTCAAATTATCAGCTAAAAGATAGGTTTTGTCTATCCTTTTGTATGTGTTGGAGAGTCCTCTCTGTAAGCCACAGAAAGGTTTGGTTTAAAATGATACCCAGTTACATTTGTGATTTTTGATAAAACATCAAGCTCATCATTATCTTTCTCTTTCTTTTTATAGTGAGATTTGTCATTGTGTGGACCAAAACGAGGGGCAGTATTTAAAGATATAAATTCCTATATAATTTTTTCTATATAGGAAGCTCGTGTGGTAGTTAAAACATGACAATGGCCTAGAGGAGAGT
Organism: Trochalopteron elliotii; assembly: GCA_024734555.1. Lineage (NCBI taxonomy): Eukaryota > Metazoa > Chordata > Aves > Passeriformes > Leiothrichidae > Trochalopteron > Trochalopteron elliotii. The sequence goes on along the minus strand of JANPWX010000437.1, from coordinate 2,091,777 downwards.
CACAGTTCTAGAGATTTAGAGATTATCTGTCCTTTCAGACAGGAACCACAGGTTTGTTCTGCATTTATACAGTACCCTTTCCTCTGTGCTTCTACCAGCACTTGTACTTGGTGAGGTTCAGTGTGTGCTGTGATAAACCAAAGCTAGATGAGAACATGCTGCTCCCTGGCCAAGCAGAGTGCTGCTGTCTCAACATGTACAGCAAGTTCTGGCTCTCTGTCTGTCTGTTTGGAGTTTGGATCAATGTCTATCCTCAAGATATTAATTTTCTAAAAAAGTGATGGGAACTTACTATCCTATTGACTTCTTACCAAATTTGGTTGAAACTCCCTCCAAAAGTAGTTGAAGATCAGGATGATCATATGGATTTTTTCCCTGTGGAGACCACCCTAAAAGTGACTTTTTGTACTGATCATGGTCTGGAGAGAACATACATATTTATATAACAGACCAAATCCAGTAGTAACCAAATACCATTGGTTTATCATGATATTCCCCACTCCTCACCCCAGGCTGCATATCCCAAATTACAAACTTCTCAGATTTATTTCTAGTTATGGTTATTTTATTTTCCAAACGGCTTATTCAGAAGAAGGCATGTAGGAATAGTTTAGACCTAGGAGCATGCTCACTTGTTTCCAAATCCCTTGTCTTTAACTACATAAAACTGGTGCTAAATTTTAAGTTCATATGCTTGAAAAGAGTCTCTGTATCAGGGAACTTTAAGGACAGAAAGGAGCCTTGTTGATGGGACATGAAATTGTACATACCCAGTCTGACCATTTAAGGTACTTCCAGTCATTGGCTTTCACCAAATCAACTGAAGCTAATTCTCCTTTGTTATTCTGCATTTACTCTATTCCACAAAGCAGTTATATTGTTTTCTGATTGCTTAAGAATTGAATATATAAGTTGGCTGGGAAAAAAACTTGATTGTAGAGCATAATTTAAACAATTAAAGCAGCAAATTGCTAGGAGTTACTCTTGTGATATTCTGCTTTTCTCTGTCAGTCAGTAGCAGCCAGAAGCAGCCATAAATCCTGCTAGATTCTTAGGAGGACAGATTGAACAGGTTTATTAAATAATTGAGCTCATCCTCCTGCAAGTGCACAAAGTAGTTCCCCAGTAAATGACATCTTATTATTACAGGGCTGTTACTGGTATTGAACTAACAACTACTGTCTTGAACTGATCTTATAGAAATTAGGAATGTTTTCAGTTCAAATTAGCACAGTCTTAAGAAAGTCTGAAAAAAGCTTATTGTTTTTGTCATGAAACATGAAGGCAACATGAAAGTAAAAGGGGGCCTGTTAAGTTCATAAAAAAACTCTTCATAAAATTTTTTGTTCTTGTTTTTAGAAGGTTTTGGGTGGGTAATGAAGATATTTTGAATAGGAGAACTCAGGGAAAATTCTGTAGTGCTTCTACTTCTAAAAAGAAATCCTGTGAAAATGTAATGCTTTCTACATGATTTTACTACAGTTGATTTAAATCAAGGCTTTTTATTGAGCACAGGGAAGTAAAAACATTCTTTACAATAAGAAAAAAGTACATTTCTTTAATCCTTTCATGGTCACTCCCACTTTCCTGGCCTAACTCTTCAAATGGAGAATCTTTTCGTTCTGCTATAACACCTGGGGACAGGTCTTGCTTTATGATAAGCTCTTCAGAATATTCACAGCAGTGCACAGGTGCTGATTTTAAACTCTGTCATTAAAAATTTTGACATATGAAAAAAAGATTCTAAATTAGATTTCCTAGGTGTTGAGTGATTGTAAAGTTCATTTTTCAAGTCATAAAACTACTGAAAAAAAAAGCTATGGCTGTTTACTTGAACTATGAAAGATGTATCAGGAATATTTTAGAAAAAACATTTGATGTGTGCTTGAATATAATATGTTGCACTCAGGTGAGCTGTTTATATAGATACTTCCGTACGAATCATATTCTAAATATTTTTGGTATCCAATATTGCTCTGTTTGCTTTATGTGCATGTTCATATGGCTATGACATTTAATGAAGAGATCTTTTTAAAGTATTGATAGCCATGAGTAAATTATACTGTGTTTGATCTGTGTTAAAGATTCAAAGTCCAAGATATTTGAATAGAACCTAGAATAAAAATGTAATTAGGTTACATCCCTAAAGTCTGATATATCTTTAAACAAGACTGCAAATGAAACTTTATTAAAACTTCAAATGAATTATTTCTTTGCTTTTTTAAATTCTTTTTCCCTCTGTTCTCTTTCATGTCTATTACTGACATTGCTGCTTGTATTTTACCTGTCCTTTCCAGGGTATTTTAATTATTTACTGCTTAATGACTAGTACTGAGATGAAGCTGCCCTCTCACTCACAGGGTTTTTTTCTTTGCTTCAAAGCTTTGAGAGGTCTTGGAATACTGTAGCTGGACCAGCAGTCATCATAAACTTTTCTGGAGGCAGTGTTTCCTTTCAGTAATTGATAAAGGAGGCTGTTTCCAGAGGTGCCTTTCCAGTGTCACTGAGAGGGTTGCATGTCCTCAGCCATTACCAATAATCTGGAGAAACCAGGTAAAGGTTTCTAGGTAAAGCAAACATGAAGCTGTTAATAAAAATATATCTTACTCTTCAGAGAATCATTCAGGTTGGCTGGGATCTTAGCAGGTCATTAATCCAACTGCACTTCTGAAGTAAATCATCTGCACCACAGAACAGCTCCAGTGCTGGAGCACTGCATCTGATAATAGATTTGTTATTGGAAGCTATGAAAAGTAAGGGGAACTGGGTGGGATCTGAATAAAATGTAAACAGTGCCAAGAAAAAGTATTTAAACCAAGGCATGCATTTGATATGTCTTAGCAAGAAAAAGTAATTTAGTGAAACTAATCTACTTCAGTGTCACTTTCTCTATTTAAAGAATAATGATTATATTAATCTTTCAGGTTAAATACTAATATAACTAGTTTTCATTATTTCTACTGAAATTAAAAATCTCTTAAGCCCTGAAAAACAGAATTGCAAAGTACGTGCCATTCATCCCTGAGTTTTCTGCTCCCTTCCCTTTCTGGATTTGGATATTCACCCATAGACATTGAAATATTTGTGAAACCTGAAACAGGAGCATCTCACTGAGTGTGGGCCTGCTCTTATCCAGAGCCTGGAGCCTTACAGTGTGAGTTTCCTGGATACATTTTGCATCTTGGGTAGCCTTTGCATATGGAAAGCACTTTGATGCTCTGCAAGCATGTAAGAAGGCTTGAATAATACTGAGAAGCAAGAATTCCATTCTCTCTAAAATGGGTGTGTGATCATTCAGCTAATGTGTAACATTGTTTGCAATATTGTCTTCCAGATTAAAATTGATATATATCAAAAAGTGTTTATTTATATAAAATCAAACAAATCAGAAGGAGGTATCTGACAAATGCTGCTTTCATAAAATGTGCTAACCTAAAAAGATGAAGGAATTTTAATTGTAAACCAGAATTTTGCTTGTTGGTTCATTTGAGTATGAATGTAAGACAGGCAAGTTAGTGGAATTTTTATTTGGGACCTGTTTGGTTGTTATTTTTATCCCTTCACTGGTCCACAGTACACCGTTCCCAAAGCAGATGTCATTTCCAGCTGCCTGTGGGAAAACTCTCCTGTTTGCAGCTCAGGAGTGCTGGCAGCAGAAGGGGAAGGGATTAGAGAGCAGCCAGGCAACCAGAAAAGCCAGCATTATCCCTGCCTTGTGATGTGTCTCTGGGAGAACTCTTGAAGCAAGCCCTTTTTAGAACTTCTTTAGCCCTTTTGTTTTGGTATCCCAATGTGCTGGTTGTGTGCTACAGCGTCTGTGAACTGTCCTGCTGTGGGTTCTGCAGTCTGCACTGCTCTCTAGGTTTGTGTAGGTGTATTTTGAGTGCTTGAACTTTAAGGCAAGTAATATAGGTCCTCAGAGGACAAAACTACATATGCTCTAATGCTCACTGGATTACTACAGTTATGGTTTTCTTTTCAGACAACATACATTTGTTTAAGTAATGTAAACAGGAATAATGTATCGTCCTCTACAGTGCAGTACCTAGGACTAGCCTGGCAGTCCTTCACCCAGGGAAGAGAAGATAAAATACTGTCCTTTTGCAGTGCAGTCAGTCCTCCAGTGCTACATCTCAGGTTATGTGAAGCTCAACTTTCCTTTTCCCTCTTCCTTTCTCCTTTCTGCCCTCAAGTGCTCTACTTCTCAGGCATGGCTTCAGCTGGCCTTAGGCAACTAGGACTCCAGGTAAGATCTGCTGGTGTACTGTCAAACTGGAGGAATGGTCAGAATACCCTGTGATGAGTCAGTATGGTCATTGCAATATTCTTATGAACTGCCTATGTCATTTTGCTAAAGCTCATGGTGGGATCTTTCTGGAAGAGAAAAAAACTCAGCTTCTCTAATGTAAATTAATGTAAGATTTTATCCATTATCTTAAAAATATTCACTTTGATTGTTGGCTGATGATCGGTTTTGTTTGAGATGGATGTTTTAGAGTTACAAAACTGCAAAATTTTATCTTAAATCACTTCTTCAATTTGTTTTCTTGTTTCTTCAGCTGGCACACGAATTCAAGTTATTGTATGTGAGAGCTGTCCCAGTGGCTTCTTTGCAGTTCTTTACACCTGAGGAGTGCAAGGTGGTTCAACTGAATGAGAGGTGTTTGCTGAATGAGAGCCTTGTTTTATGTTCCTTGTGAACACACCTCTGTTAAACACTTCTGTAACAATCTCTGTGGCAGACTTCAGTATTTCAGCATGAGTAGTGCTGTCATAATTGGACATAGAAACTGAGCATAATGCAAGTAATTCAAGCAGTTAGACTGAAATGTAAGCATATATCTTTTGGAAGATAATTTTTGGTTTTCATCACCATTAACTGATACTACAACCACATTTTGTGTTCTCATTTTAGAGTGATGGCAAAAGATGCTCTAGATTAAAATATGCTATAATATATTCAGTTTATTTTTCCTTTAAGTTGTTTTAATCTACAGTGGAATATTTTCTGAAGCCCTCAACAACTGTTTGCAATTTAGAATTAAATGTGCTTCCTGCTTCTAGTGGTGCTGCTGGGGCAGGTTACCTAACAGACCTGTCACTTTTCTTGTGCAGTTGTTTCTGTGGCATTATTTTCATTGGCAAATATACGAGCTGATAGAAAAGGAAATCATTAAGTGCTCTCAGTATTGCTGAGGCATGGAGCTAGAGCAGGTCAGTCACTGCATTTTGCAGATTGTGACATTTTAAATTACCTGTACACTACTGGAAGCAGTCTGTGGACCTAATTAACATCTCACCTAATTAAAGTCAGGAATGTATGTGGAGAATTCTTGATCGTTTTGCACTGCCGTTATTTATTAAATACCACATTATTCAAATTTGAGTCTCTAATTTCAGTATTGAAAACTTCAGGTTTGTGTGCTGTTTTCTTAAGTGGGAGTAACTTTTTTTTTCCCCTCCTTCAAGTAATCAATGCGCTGCTGAATGAGTTCATTTTAATGCACTCAATCATGCCTCTAATGTTTGTAGCTTACGGGCTCAAGCATCAGTAATGCAGGAATGTTATATGGCTTTAGTTTGGGCCATTTCATAAAATATTCATGGAATCAAAAATGTGCATCAAAATAGCGGCTGGGAGAATTACATTTATGTGCCTGCTTTTATGGCAGCTTCACATTTAAACCCATTTGTGTTAATATCTAGTCAATCTTTCTACTTAAAAAAAAAAGGCAAGATAGTAGTCTCCCTATATATACCCCTTTTGGTTTGGTATCTATTTTGATATAACAAATCTGTATTTTTAGATTGGGTTTTAAGAAGGAGAATTATAAGCAAACTTTTAAATGATGTAAAAACGTTTCTCTTCCATATTTACAAAATTACATTGAATTATTTTGCTTGAATGAATAGATTTATTTTTTTACTTTGAAGCAACTCAGTGAAAACTGTGTCAGAATGTCTTATATTCATATCTAATTGTTTAAAACTGGTTTTCTACTTCCAAAATTATATTGTGACAATCTTAGCCTCCTATATTTAAGATTAAGCCATTGCTGGTGGTATTTCCTTTGTTATGCCCTGAATTACATTAAACTGTAAAAAATTATAAAACTGTAAAATTTTAGTAGTGGTAGTATATATGTTGTTAGAGTTACCATTCTGGGGTTTGATTCCTTTTATAAGAAGAGAAGAGAGACATCAGAGATTCTCCAACTCCATTTGGTATCCACTGAGATAAATTCTTCATGGCAGCGTGAGAATAAATATATAATTGCTATTAATGTTGCCAACTAAAAATAACTTTACTGTTTTGTGTAACATTCTGCAAATAGATTTTTCAAACATGAATTTCCTAGAAATACCTTCTTGATTTTCTCTTTGAATTCCTAGACCTGTAAAAATACATTTCTGCAAACTTTTTCAAGTGATTTCTTTTTCTTCTTTTCCTTTTTCTTACCCCATTGTTTTTCCTCTCATTTTGCTTTTGTTGGTCTCTTTTTGTTCAGTTCATAATAAAAGTAATTTAAAACTCTGCTTTATCACTGCCTAAGTGAGATAAAGATGCTCTTATTCTCAGAAATGTTCTGCAATTGGCTAATAGCTTTCTTTTAATGTTTTTCAAGATTTTCAGATGGTGTCCTTTGTATGTCTGCAGCCAACACTTACAGCAGTTCAGTGTTTAAAAATTAGAATGCACTGCCCTAATCAGTTCCAGATCCAGGGACTAAATTCACCAGCTCCCTCGAAAGATGGTTTTCCCACAACGTTTGAGTTTCACAGAAGCATCATGGATTAAATAAATAGGCTGACGTGTCATTTGCCAATGGTAACAAGGGATTTCAGTTTATTTTCATGGAAAAAATTAATTCCAAAGTCTAAAATACTTTACTTTCCATGAATTTGAGTTTTATTTGAAAGAGTCTTCAGTAAGGAAATTCCCAGGCATGTAAGGGCTTCCATGCCAGGAATTCCATCTCTTCCTTGTTTAGGAAGCTAGCAGGTATCTTGACTTTCTATGCATCAATTTCTTTTTAGTATTTCTATGAGCAGATTTTTTTACATTTTACTGCATAATCTTTCTTGATAAATCAGAGAAGCCAAATGTAATATAGATCCATTTGAATACTACCCCATAAAAATCATATTACTTTATAATTTTGAACTTTGGTGTAGATGGGTTGTTTCCAAAGAGGTTTCACAGAGATCTGGCAAAAGGAGTGTCAGGTCACAGCTCTTAGGGTTGGGTCAACTCTTGAGAACTATGGGGTGCATGGAATGTATAAATTCCATTTCTAAGCTGATAGAAACTTGCTCATGGGGATACTGCCAGAGAGGGATCTTGGATAAGAACCACCATGCCTGACAGTTCTAACAACCTGAGCAATAGCCCTTCAGATTGCAAATTTTGTTTACCTAAACTGTTAAGTGATCATGTTACGGTGTCGGGAGAAACTCAGATACTGTTCAGCTTTGTAGTGATACCATCTGTCTGTTTGCTGCTTCCCATTCTTACTAAAAGTTTTTGAGTGAAACACGAACCAAATTCTGTTAAAGAATCCATTACACATGTAGTGTATCCCAATAACTCAAATGTATGATAATACCCTTTCAAAAGAACAATCTGTTTATTAATGAACTTCGGAGAGAATTCCAAGGTAGAGTCTGCATGTGCTTATGAGAAACCAAGTGAACAAAATGCTGGCTCTACCTATTAACATTAAATTTTAACTCAACTTTCAATCATCTGTCACAAATGCAACATGAGCTTCTTCAATATCTTAAATCTGCCTTTAGCAACTTGGATAAGTGGAATTCTGTTGACTTCTAAGAATTTAGCTGAACTCAATAGACAAAAACTCAAATTGGAAGCCTCTTGAGAGTGGACAAGGGTTTTTATCTGGCTTTAGCGAATCTACAGCTCTATTTTCTGTTACATCTACTGTCAGGGAGTCCATAAACAGTTTGTGCTGGTTGTGATAATTTCCCTTTGCCTTTCTATTTGTGCAGTCTGATGTCAAGCACGTGATATCTTGGAAAGAATGTATAGAACTTTCCCTGTTTTCCCAGTGTTTTGGGCCATCTCTCCAATACCTGTCCCTAGCTGCAATGGAACTGAATAGAGCCTGCTGTCTCTCCTTTCACCTGGCACTGCACTCTTCAGCACCTGTTGTCTCCTCTGGCATTCGTATATGAATTGTAGGATGTAGGGGCATAAAATTATTTGTCTGTGACACTCATTTAATTCATTGCGCCTTTGAAAGAGGAGTTTCTTGTGCTTGTCAGTTTTAGTTGAACTCATTTTAATCATCAGAGAAAGTTAATATGAAAATAAATTTAATTCTAATAAAGATGAGTTGTGTTTTATGTTGCAAGGTTGAAAGCATGGTTGTAAAGGGGTAACATATGCAAAAGAAAAATCTAAATTGAGTTAATAAGAGAAATCTGTCATAGCTGTTCTGCTGCCTCTAGGTTGGCTGGAGGCCTAGGGAGATAACCTCATTTTCTCTAGGAATGCTTAAAGAAAATCCTTCTCCAAGCTTTTCTCCTTTCCTATGACTGGGAAAATAACTTTTCTCCTTCCTGGTTCTTTTTGCAGTTTGAATTCATCACTGTAAAAAAAGACTACAAAACAGCAATAGTTCCTTGTAAATCACATCTCAGAAGAGGTGTAAACTTACAAACATCTAAATGAGCTTGTTTTATGATTTGTTTCAGCTGTTTATAGAAATACAGTTGATAAATTGATGGTCTATGGGACAAGATTCCTCCATCACACACACAAACTTATGAAAACAGGGTCACATTCACAGTTCTCCCTGCTACAGAATAGTCTTTGCTAAACAAGATATTGTGACCAGAATGCTTTCTTTAAAATTATTTTTAATGTAAATAATCTTATCTTACCTGCTTCCCAGCAATACCCATTAAACAGAAAAAGCTTATCTGTTTTTTTCCAAGAGCTTTGAATTTTCACTATTCAGCAGGTCTGGAAATCTCCTAGATTGAATTTTTTGCACAGTGGTAAATCCAGCTGAAGGTAGAGGAAAAACTACTTGAATGTAAAATTGAATTGAATTCTATCTTCAAACTTTACTATGCCTTAAAGATGTTTGAGTAACTTACGTTTGAAGACCTTGGAGTGTATTACTTCAGGCTCAATAATTAATCTATCCATGGTTAATGCTCTTGCAGTAAATCTACTAGATAAACTCACCAGCCTTGGCCTTGCAATAATTGTTGAATAAGTTACTTTGTATGAGAATTCCTTTTTTCATTGATTGATTTGTTTGAATGAAGATTTTTAGTTTTTCCCCACAGTTTTGCTACATTTATCCTCCACACTTCAAATTTTTCAGCACAGGTTTTCATTATGGAAAGCAAAACTTGAGGAATAGTTTCAGTTGTGATTATTTATGCATAGATGTGATTTTGCTGTTTGAGAACCACAAATGCTTTATAAATCTAGAATAAATCTGTTTTCTAGAAGTCCTGACTTTGCATCTCTGGAACCACACCCCTTCAACATTGGGAATATACAAAAGAAAGCTAATTAAAAATATGTTAAATTTAAATTAGAGCATTACTGGGTACTGTGAAATTTGACCATATTTTCCAATGATCTGCAAGTTATGTATTGAAGAGTCTTGAAAAATCTGTTGAATTTTTGGCTGCAACTTACTTTTAATTATGAAAATATTATAGACTCCAAACTTTAACAATTTTTGTTGATTGCACTGATTTTAATTATGAATGACATTTTTCAGGTCATATCATGAAAGCTGCTGAGTATTTTGAAGAATTTTATCAGCTAACAGAGGGCTCAGCCTGGAAGGATGAGACAGGCCACACTTACACTTCACTGGCATGTCAGCATCTCTGGAGAATTTATACACTGCTAGCAGACAAAATGCTGGAAAATGAAGAACACCAAGAGGCCATCAAAACACTAAGAAAAGCTTTAAAGATGGCAAAAGAAGGTAGGTGGAAAATAACACTTTCCCATTCCTTCATTCAATGTGCAGGCCATGATTTTCCCAAGAATAAAGCAGAAAGTGTCAAGGGTTTGACTGGGTGATTATTTCCTATGAAACTCAAAGACAGATGCTATCAATACACTTGCAAATCTCACCAAAGCAGAAATGCCTTCTTGCTGACAGCAAAGAAACTTTTAGGTTCCTCAAAGCTTTATCTGCAAAAAAAACCCTGACAGCCTTGTAGGAACAATAATATAAAACTGTGAACCCGTAGTCAGGAAGTGAGGTCACTGATGGAAGCTGATTTTGATTGGCTAGTGACTGTTGATTTGGCAGTTTTTGACTCATTATCTGCTGGAAAAGTTACCTTTTCACTCCACATAGTTACTTAATATTAAAAAAAAAAAAAAAGGCTTTTATCATAAGCAAACAAAAATTTCTGTCTTAATATACGTAAATATTTTTAAACCTAAAGTAAAAAAATTATAGAATTACAAAAGAGCAGAGGTAGGAAGAGAAACCCCTGGAAATCATAAGGATGTCCTGAGCAGGCTGCTCAGGACTACATCCAGTCAGGTTTTAGTGTTTCCACAGGTGGAGCCTCTATAACCAGTGTGTAAAAGATTTACCACTGTTCGAACACCCTCACAATGAAGAAGGCTTTTGTTTAAATACATATTAATTCAATATTTATCAGCAGATCCATTAGGTTTTTTTTTAATTTAATAATGTATCCCAAACATTTAATCTTTGACCCAGTCTTTGAGTAGTAGTTGGAATAGATAGACTGTCAAAAATGGCAAAAAATGAAAATATTTCCAAATTTTAAAATAAGTTCTGTGACAAATAATGTTATGACTGTATAATGTCATAATAAAAGTTTGTAGTGTTTTCTACAGCTATTGTCTATAATATATGCTTAAATTACAGCCACAGTTAAACTCCTCCTCTTAATACTAGGTGTAGTAACTAGAAGGACTGCTGATGAAATGTCCTGTGGATGTCTTCTTATTGCTAGTGAAAACTGCTGGATATTAAGTGATTGTCAAAACGGATCTGATGTCTTTCCAAAACTTATTTTGACCAGACAGATGTTCTGATTCCCTTATTTCATATTTCAGATCAATCACTTTCACAGCTTCCTGAGGCATGTAGCACCTATCACTATGCACAACATGTGTGCTGTTGTTCTCTTTAAATTTAAGCTTTGGGGACTTCTTTCTGAGGAGTTCTCCAGTCCTCATTCCAGAGCCATACTGGCTACTGGATGTTATCTGTAATGTCCATTCTGTCCTTCTAGACCATCATCTCTCTTCATGTATTTTAGGAATTAGGATTAGATATTAGCTGCTTCAGACTGTCAAATTCTCTTAAGCAAGGAAGAAAGTTCTTTATGTCCATAGCAACTTTTAACTTACTATTCTGTGAAAATGTGTTTCTGTATTTTCTGTATCTTTTTGTCTTATTATGTCTTTTAAGGTATATTGAATATTGAAAAAGACCATCAGGTGACAGGCTTTTAATAATTGTAAGTAGCATATTAGGTGCTATCAACAGAGCAGCAGTTATTATCATTCAGAGAGTTTCAGAACTAGGTGTAGGCTTCTGTGTGTTTGGACAGAAGGAATCTACGACTGTAAGCCAACAATCTCCCTTTTCATTGTGACTACATTTATTTATGCATTTTATAAAATACCTTGATATGCATTTATTCTTCAGGTTGATTTTTCACTATTTATTGTGTTCGAGCAGATGGTTATTGAGCAACAGAAAAGTTGGATTTTTTTGCTATTTTTAATGGAATTTCATTTACAGGGGTTTTTTTATGGCTACTCATGCTCTGGAGGGAAATTTTTGAATATGCTGTGATACTTTAAGAACTACATAATTAGTTTGTATTTATTTTGATATCAAGTAGATGATTTTCTCTTGAGGGAGCCATGCAAAAGGACCATCAAGAAGTGCTTGATAGACCAGTGAATGAAATAAAACCTGGCATGCAAAGGTGGGATACACCTTAGCAACAGCCTGTACAGAATTTTCTATAAGTACTGCTTGCAAGTATAACTTACCCACTTTTTTTTAAGCTGTTTTACCCTCCAGTAGCTACTAAAGCAGACAGGAGAATAAGAAAGATGAAACTGGTCAACTGCTGGTTCTCTCTTGGTGTTTCACTGAGATTCACATTAGCAAAACGTGTGGGTCAAGATACATTTTGTGTTTATATATTAAGGTTTATTACCTATTTTTATCCACTTTTATATTGAGTATATATAGAGAGGCTACTGTAATTTTCTAACGTGAAGACACAAGGATCATGATTAAACAACTGATGACAGAGAACCTGACGTGTTAATTTGATAGTACTTTCTTATTGAGAGATGTTTTCTCTGACTTTGCTGAACTTCCCTGGTGAACTCCATAGCCTCTATTTTTAATTATCTGTATTTAATTATCTGTATGTTTTCAGAAAAAGGTACGTGGTGGGGGTAAGGAAAGGAAAAAATGTACTGCAGTATTTTAATGCCTGTATGTTATTTAAGAACCTGCAAGAGCTGTCTGTACCAATGTCATTTTGTTCAGATCATGCTGGTAACTCTACCTTTAACCCTTCCTTTAGGAGGTGATATAAAGATGCATGGAGAAGCAGCCTATTGCTTAAGTCTGGCATATCATTTTTCTGGAGAACATGAGACAGCATTAGCAGTAAGTTTATTCTTTGCTTTGGCTTTCTCAATGCCTTCCTCTACCCCCTCAGCACGTTTGGCATTTGCAGAGTGGAAAAAACTTGGAGAGACCTGGCTCATGGACCTTTCATAACTTCATCAAGGTTTGTAGACAGGGATCCATGTGGCTCAAACATTTGTGGTTCCAATAAATTCCAGAACTGATGGAGTCCAGGTTTCCATGTTTGGATCTGTGGAAATCACATAAATTTACAGTTCAGGTTATACGTGACTAGCCTTCCTTTTCTTGTACATATGTGAATATGAAACAGTCTCTATTTAGTTATGTTTTTGTATAAAACACCAGTTTTGCACATTAGTTTGGTACAGTGTATTTGTGAGCAGCCATGAAAAATGTATCAGTTGACACACTGATATTGTTAGAACACTGGTAATTTAGAAGAAATATGAATTGCTTTTGAAAAGCTGTAATGCTGATGCAATTCCTGCTGTGGATACTTGAGTTCAAACTCCTCTTCTGATATTTCCCTTGGGCCTTAATAATTCTAAGACTGTGAGAGTTCTGCATGTGGAATTCTAGTCTAGAAGAAGGGTTTCACTGCTTCTTCATAGGTCAGTGTGAGCAGAAAGATAAGCAGCACCTTGATTCTTTTGTGCCAGTCGTCAGTCACAGTCCTCCACGATCCTCTTAAAAATGTTCTATGGAAAACAAATTTGAATATTTTGTTTATGATTATTGCTATTAATCAGGTGGATAATTACTCTTTCTGTTTGTTCTTGTAACTGCAGAATGACTCAGTATTCTATTAATGAATTTGTTTTATAGAGGTCATTCATTGTGGGTATTTGTTGTGATGGTTTTTGTTTGGTTTGTATTTTCAGAACCAGACCAATAGAAGTTTCAGAATAAATTCAACATGTGTATCAATTTTACTTTCTTGGCTCTTGCAGTGTAGAGGGTTTTTGGATTTCTATCTGTTTTCATTTTTGTTACGATTTTTTTAGAAGTTATTGACCACTTTTATACATTATTCTTCAATGCTGAAAGTCCTATCTTCTGAATAAATCAATTGAATGCTGGAAAGGGGGAGCCTGTTCTCAATGAATTGCAATTAAACCTGTAGCTGAATGTAAAAATATTTCAAAACTAAAAAGCTCCATATAATTTTACAAAATTGTATCTAATTGTTGCAACAGCAACAAGAAGGTGATATTTGATATCTTACAAGAAAAAAGTAAAACAGTATGATAGATTAGACCAGAATTTTTTGTACTTCAGTTTACCTGCAACTGTTTTTTTCCTGACAAGTATGCTGGCATTCTTACCTGAGCAATTTTTCTCAGGCTCTCAGAAACTTAAGTTAACTTTTCGTTTCACATAATATACTGTGTGAATTTTGAAGAGCAGCAAGATAAACAAATGTGCTAAATAAAGAAACCTTCACCTTAATCTCTCCAGAATATACAAAGGATAAAACTACCCTTTTGACTTTGAAAGAGTCAAAAATATTAGTTGTCCTGGCATTGTTTCCTCAGAATCTATTTTGACTACATTTTGTAGCTATTCTTTTCCCTTCATTGCTCTCCCATGTCTCCTGTCAAAAAGTTACAGCAATCATTTGGAAGATGCATTTCATTTTGTTGCATGCCTTTTTTTTTTTTTTTAAGGAAGCTTCTGAAATCTTGAATTTTTTAAGGTACTACTACTCATTTTAAATATGTAACCAATAGGTAGTACCTAATTTTTTTAGTCCTACAAAAACACCTGACAGTTGAGGAAAGCAATGTGCAAGGGCAAGAAGATTTCTGTAGTACAAAAGCGTATTATACATTATGTTAAGAGTATAAAATGTTATTTTAACAGTAATGGAAATACCAATACTTTTCAGTGATAATAATACAGTGGTATTTTCTAATATAATGGTATTACTAATATTACATGAGAAACTTTTTGAGTACTTTTGTTCAAAAAATATACTGTGTTCTGTGGGATGATGAAAAAGGGGTACCATTTTAGCTGCTTTTGTCCTTTGCAGTGATCAATACAGACAGCAGTAAAATATCAGTGGTTGACAGTACTGTTGAGCAGAAGTTGTCTTCACTCTCCAATTGGAAATCATTGCCTAAAATTTGCCCTTCTGTTCTCAGTTTAATGGTCTCTGTATCCAAGGGGAGCTCAGATGCTTACGGAGATGAAATCATTGCCTCCTGTTCCCAGGGGCCCACTGGTTATCATTACACATAACATGCAGACAATACTGCTAGGAGCCACTTTGCCTCATGGTAATATGTAGTTCATCACCAGCTTCTGTAGCATGCTAAAGAGGTCTTGCCACACAGCTTGGGACTATTCGGATGTAGACTCAGGGGTCTCAGCAGTTATTTCCCTGCTTTGCATCAGTTTTCATCTTCTTTATCCCTTTGTGCCGTGGTCCACCTCAGGCAGTCTCCTTCTAGGGGAATCTGAAAGGAGCAGCTGTTACAGGCACCATTTCCTCCAATTGTTGCCACTTGGTTCCTTTTGCTCTTTAGCCTCCCTCCCCCAACATGCACACACAGGATCATGCATATGAACTTGTTTCTCTTTCATTCATATCTTCTAGCAGGGCAGAGAAGCATATGTTCAAAATAGTCATTATCTGATGCAGTAATTAAATACTGAAATGATTAAGCTGCAGCCTATTCTATTAAAAAATGCAGTCACTTTGTATCAAATGGGCTGGTTTTGTTAGAGAAGGTTTTTTTATTTGCTAGGGACTTGGTGTTTAACATAATTTGATTTGGTGTATAATCTGTATAAATTAGTTTAATTTGATTTGATATATATGATTGATTTCAGTGGAGCTACTCAGATGTAAAAATATAAGTGTGTGCAAGTTGAAAAGCCTGAGAACTAATTACATTCAATAGCAGTGGGATGTGTTCTTAATAATGTTTTTCATATCGTCTGGTTTATAATCAAGCCTAACGGTTTTTCCACAAAATATTAATAGTTCACATTATATAGATTTCATCTTAAACATTATAGATTTTGTCATGGAGAGCTCTCCATTTAGGCTAATTTTAAAGTAAAAGTTACTGTTTACTTGTTTTTTCCTCAGACTCACACAAGCAGAGTATTAAGTGAAACATTTCTGTGTCATTAGAAATCTTGCAAAAGGTATTATAATCTAATGCTTGATCTGGGTTTTTTTTTTCCCTTAGACTGGGCTTTCAAGATTTCTTTGAAGTGTAGGGTATCATGGATTTTTTCTCTTTCAGTTAGAGTTGCATCCCAAATCATTAGGAAAAATTCAGTCCTCATTCCTCATCTAAGTGTTAGAGTTTTTTCTAAGTGTTCCTTTATTTTGGATATTGAATCCTGTGCTTCACATATGTTACACATTTAAATGATAGAGGCAGTGTTCATGAGTACTGAAACTCATGCCCAGCTAAATGTGGTAATTTATGACATAATGCTATCTGCATGAATTGTCAGAATTACGATACACAAGCCACAGGCATAAAATTATCAAGAAAATTTATGAACTTGCAAAGACATCTTCACATTCAAAATGACCCTGCTAAAGCAATCAGAGGTGATTAATGGCCATAAACTTAATTTCTGTAAAAGTCTGTGTCAAAATGACAGGGAATTTTGTCTCCTCTCATGCAGCTGGGGAGAATATGAGTGGGGTGCAGATATTCTGGATTTGGTATTTACAGTCTATTTTATCTGATTGCATCTATTATATCTCATTATATGGATTGATTTGGTAAATCAAGGAGGATCTTAGCAAGTAAAAGAACTCCAAAAGGTAGAGTGAAATGTTATTCTCCTTTCTCCCAAATATTGTGTAAGGCTGTTGAGAAGAATGATCATGTGAAGTTAGAAGGCTGAACTTCAAGTCAGTGGTGTCTGAGTAGTCCACTGAGTTTGGGTTTAAGCTTTCATTATTGTTACCACAAAAAACCCTCTCAAATGGGGACTCACAATACACATCCAAAGATACTCTTTAATGGAAATTATTTCAAACTTCCTTCTTTTAAATCAAGATATGTTTTCGTTTATTCATCTCCTAGTGATGTTTAGCCATTAGTAATGAAGTGTAACATTTTCAGTTTAGCAAATGGCATCACATGCTTGGAAAAACATCTTAGCATACCAGTTTAAGAAGAAGTCTCATCATTCCTAGAGGCTCCACTTTCATTGAAGTGATTTTTAAACCGTTGTTAAAACTATATTCATATAAGAATTTAGTGGTTTTCATAGCTGAGGAATAAAACCCCAAAACTTTGAGCCTTCCTAGAAGGTAGGCACTTCTGATTGGTCTTGACACTGATAATAAATCATGTACAGAGGAAGGAGTGGCCCAATTTTGAAACTAGTTAAATTTCTTGTTCCTGAAGGGTCCCATTGCTGCTAGACAACTGGTGAAGATAATACAAACATAATTATGTTAGAGAATTAATATTGGGAGTGAACTTTGTCCTGACATAATGCACTGACTCAAATGCTGAGGGAATTAAGAAATTAAAAATTATTTATGTTGACAATACTAAAAAAGATGTAGAACTTCTGGAAAGAGATGAAATGTCTGATCATTCAACTAATTTTTTGTTGTTAATTTAGCACTTAATTCTTAAAGTGAAGGGCAGTTCTAACTTTTTGTTTGGGCGTGAAAGTTAACAGTCTCTTAGTGAAGGAAGGATTTCTTCTGTTGGTTTAAGGTAAATAAGATATTTCCTGTATTAATCAGTTTCTTGGAAACCTGGGGGTAAAGAGGGTTCTGATTATGCCTGAGATGCAGCAATGCTACTTTCCTTCAATACTTTTCCATACACCACATAGTTTTGCACCTTGGTGTTATGGTGTCCACTACATCTGCCCTGAAACATGGAGTCATTTTCCTTTTCAATCTGTGGTTCAGATTGCATTTTGGTTGGTTAATGGCAGCACAAACACTCCCTTCAGTAATGTGAATTTTTGTCAAGACAAATGTGCCACAAGAACATCATCTGTAAGAAAACACTCTTAAATGCAATCCTTCTGCAGAATTACAGTAGTCTGATTATACAAAAATTATAAAGCATGAGAAACAAAAAATATTAAATACATAAAAAATCTGTTGCCTGATATGAAAAATCACAATTCCATGTTTTCCCACAGCAACAGTGAAAATAAATGTTCTAGCAACTTGTTGATATTGACCCTACTTTTGTTCAAGAGTCTCGTGTCCTATAGGAGCAGCTGCCAAAACACCATAATGGCTGGATTTCCATCTCATCCGTTACAGTTTTCAATTTACTTATTCATACACCCCAAAAGAGTAGGACTACTGCAGTGAGGTGAAAGTTTGAGTGCACAGTCCATGTAGATAAATCTACAGCACCTTTTCAGAATGTTGGAATTATCTGACTACTGGTATTCTCAAGAATCTGAATACAAGTTGGTGCCAGAAAGTTTAAAACCTCAATTTTTGAGGGCTATGCCTGGAGGACATTGTTTTCTTTGTTTCTACTTCTGAAACAGTATGAAAGTTTCTTAATTTATATATATTTGTAAGATTATGTAGCTTTACTTAAAATATATATGTTTAACATCCTGCATTTAAAAGTTCTGCTATTTAGCATATCACATGTGATTTCTCAAACTTCAAGATCTATTTCTGGTAATATCTTGACTCTACTTAAGAATGATTTATTGTAATATTTTATTATTACTTATTTATTATTTTATTGTTGCCTTACACACACATGCAAGCACTGACACAGGCACTTTCTGTATGAGTATGGAAAAGAACTGGAGGGGAGTGCAGTGTAGCACTAGTAAAAGTATATTTACATCGTAACAGATTTTCTAAGATCAAGAGAATTCTTTGTATAACTCTGAATTATTTCTGGGAAAATTGTTCCTAACTGTTATG
Source organism: Trochalopteron elliotii (assembly GCA_024734555.1). Taxonomy (NCBI): domain Eukaryota; kingdom Metazoa; phylum Chordata; class Aves; order Passeriformes; family Leiothrichidae; genus Trochalopteron; species Trochalopteron elliotii. The sequence goes on along the minus strand of JANPWX010000437.1, from coordinate 2,073,207 downwards.
TTTGAGCTCAAAAGAATCAAACTGCCCTTACTGGAAGTTTGCTCAGCTCTAATATCTTGAAAAATTGAGGACAAAGCCATGAAAATTCCTTGAACTGCTCTGCTGGGCAATAAAAATACCTTTACATCTGGTTTTCACAAGGCGTGGTGGGCAGAGCACTTGGCAGTCATGGAGCGTCAGCTCAGGTCTCATCTTTTTGGTGTTGCTGCTGGGATGGACCAGCTTCTGTGTGCTCTCTGCTGGAGTGGCCAGTGCAGGTGGCTCTTCCTTGTGCTTTCCCAGGCAGGTTGGCAGCCAGACTGGGGACACAGCTACACAGGGTCTGCTTCTGGGAAAGAAAGAAGTTAGCTAGTTATAGTTAGCTTGTCCTGACTGAGATTTCTGAAACTCCAATAAGTGTCGGCTGCCAGTTACAGGATGTGATTTAGGCATTTTCTCTAGATTCTACTGAAACTTTTTTAGAGTAACCAATAAAATATGCTCCTTTTTTATTATATTTCCTCCTTTTTTTTTTATTTTTTTTTGAACCTTTACCTGCCAATGTAAAGTTTCCCCTCATTTCATTCCCACATTGGATTTCTATCTTAGATGTGCTGTATCTCAGAACTTAAATGCTGTGCAAATTGAGGGAAAGGGGTAGCTACAGCATGTCTAAGTCCATAGTGGATGTTGTCTGATAACAGTAACATACAAGATCTTAGGAACTGCCAGCCCATTAGTGCACTTCCATTAGTGAAACTGCACATTCTATACCCAGGGCTGTAGCAAATGGCTGAGGAACTGCAAGAGAAATTTTCTAATTCTGTTAGATAATCTACTTACAGAAGTCAGACTCTTAATGTGTTGTGAGAAAGGAAACATTTGATTTGTGCCCACACTGTACAAATTCAGGAATTTTAGTACTTAAATGCAAATGTATTCATAACCTGGGAGGTTTTGTTTTCCATTGTATAGTTAATTCTAATGAACAGATTATAAAAAAAATCTGTAAAGTAAGGTTTTTGAAATTAGATTGGTTTCTTAAATTGGTACAGTTCAAGCTACAGCAATTCACTTAGTAAATATGTGTTTAAATTTCAATTCAGTTATTCTCCGTGACTTTGGAGGGACAAGTCATATATTCAGGTATTAGCAAATGCTTCACAACTTGGCCTGATCAGAACCATCGACAGCTAATTTGAAGAGTAGGTCTTGATTCAGGCATTAGATCTTGAGGAATTTAAAATTTATCCTTTGATAGACAAATAACCTGAGAAGTTAAAACACTGAGGCGTGCCTGTGTAAAACTGAGAGCTTGATGCCTCCTTGCTAGAAGCAATTTGTTTTGCTGTTTTGCTTTCAGCTTATGTATTATTTCAGAGCTGATCAAAAGAATTGGTAGTAAAGTGTGAAATAAATTGTACTTCTAAAGAAATCGATTTCATATTCCTTGGTGCTTTAAATGATTTTAGTAATATTAATATTTAAAATATTTCTGTCTGAAATCTTTTTATGACTGCATATACCAGTAAAGGTCCCCATTTCGTTCAGCTGTTTTTCATACTGGTATATTACACAGTAAACATTGTAGAAATACTATCTTTTAGCACTAAAATGGATGCAAAAGATCTCGAGTGTCTATTTGCATCAAGTTTTATTTAGTCAATAAGAATAATATAGTCTATTAATCCTTTTACTGCATTACATGGATTAAAACCTGAAGAATATAACATTTTCAGCTGAATGAGATCCCTTCCTTAACTTCTATATTGATTTGCAGAAAAGTACTCCCTGCATTATCTAATTTAAGTTGGTTTTATACTTTCCTAGTTTATCTCTGCAGCTTTTACCATTGTTATGCAAATTTTAACTGTTTGTTTCCTTACTTGCTTTTAGCTGGCAAAACTTTGTGTAGTTAAAAATATCTGTTCAAGATATTAGTAAGCATGAAGCAGAATATTTATAGGTGCTTTGTCTAGGAAGTAATGGGCATTTAAGCATGCAGATAGATATATATATTATGATACTGTTGTCTTAGCAGGCTACAGTGATCTGACAGCCAGGTACATTCATGTAGACACAACAGTCTGATAAAAGCAGTGCAGACATCTAGATCACAGTGCTGCTATACAAAAACATTTCTTAACAATTCACATTATTGCACTTACCCCAGTTTCCAGTCCTGTCCACCTTTTTCTCCTTGTTTCTTCCCCTGGCTCTGCCTTTGTCTTTTATGTACTTGCAGAATCTCATTTTTCCTTTACAAGTCACCTCCATCTGCTTATGTGTCAGAGTGGCCCTGGTGCCACACATCACATAGAGGAATTCTCAAGATGAAGGGCTATATTCACATCACTACTTCTGTCTCAGCACTGTTTCATGCTTGTCACTGCTCAGCACTCAGCGCCACACTGCCTTGTTTTGTCAATAACCATTTATTTGTTGCTGGAATAGTAGCAACCATTACATCTGACCTCCCTGTTTCATCAATTATGAATAGATTATTGGATGTGAACATCTGCAAAAGCTTGCTGTTGAACTTACCTCCTGGCTGGGATTAGATAAAGTATTAAACTGTTGTTTATTGTCAGGCCAAAACTCTACTGGGAAGCCAGGGAATTCCAGGACTAGCAGACTCCCATCAGCAAGCACCAAAAATTGTTTAGTATTGCCACCGTTTCCCATAAGATCATAGCCATTTATTATTTACACTTATTACTAGTTGTTATAACATACTTGATAAAAGCTCTTGGCAGGCACAGTGTTTCCAGCTATTGTCACATCTGTCAGGATGGAAAGGATACATAAACTGTTTTTTCCTCTTATATTGCTGTTAAAGGGTAACAGATGAAGCTTCTTCACTCCAGACTGTTAAGCCATGCTTTATTTTGAAGAAATATGTCAACAACGGCTGGCTTGGAAAACATTACATTCCTGTCCTAAATATAGATTGCAATAACCTTTACTAGGGCAGCATCTTTTGCAGTGGAAATTTCAAATTGTACAATAATAGTAAATGAAAATACTTGGATTTGCTGTTTACATAGTTTTTTGCCCTGAAGAACCTGGATGATTTTTAAAATTTTTTTCAAATATGAATGAAAATAAAACCCTTTAGGAAGTATAGGAAATAAGAGAATTATTACTTCATTCCTGCAAAGTTGTTGTGTAAAGAATCAGAATTAATGTAATTATTGGTGGCACAGAAGGCCAGAATTAAGGATGGCAAGGCAGAAACAAAAATTTAACTTCTCTTCAATCATCAGTACATTTCATCTCTTTAAGCTTTCTGTGCAGCAAAATGAAGCATATAGGGTGAACTCCTGACCTTGTGGAAGCCAATAGAAGTTTGAAATTACTCTGGGGAAAGGAACTTTTTCAATTACTTACTTGTATTTACATGTCATCCGTTCGAATCAAAGCAAAATACACATGCCCTGAGTATTATATGAAGCACACAAGACTTGATACAGGCAAAGAGCCTTAGGTCTGATCTTGATAGACTGTTAAGGAATGAGTGAAATGTTTGTCTTCCCTCCCTTAATCCTTCAAGCAGATGCACACAGAAGTAACCTGAAGCATGTGTTGCTGAGTGTTTGTGGAGCATGAGGGTAAATACTGCACTTGATAGCCCAGTAAATGAGGGGAGGAAGAGTGAGAACTCGATTAGTTACCCACAGGGAGAGTGGAGCCAAGCAGCACCTCAGTGATAGCCATGTCCTAGCTCTGGAAAGTCTTCAACAAGGGTGTTCCCCTTTGACATTTGACTTGGACAGACTTCTGGGTGGATTCTTCTACTTCCCTGTTCCTGATTCCCTTGCTCCAAGATATGTGCTTATGCTATACGTTATTCAGATCAAGTCCCTGGGACAGGAGTTCTGGAACAGACCAGTTTGGCCAATTCCAGCCAAATTCTTTCTGTCTCTGTAAGAAGATTGACAACATTTGTGGATTTCCAGTAATTTATCCAGAACTGTAGCTGGTGTAAGTGGATATGGCTAGGGGCAAGGAGTTAACATTCACAGGACTGAGTTGGTGAATTTTAGGTGTGGGTAACGAGGGAGAAGTAACAGTTCAGTCAAATCAGGGAGTGCTGCCTCTTTCCTGGGTGTGGCACCCAGTTTCTGGATCCCTGAACTGTGAGCATGGAGATGGAATATGTGCAGCTTCTACCCTGGATGCTCCTTATGCCTGAACACGCTTAGCATTGAACAAGGTGTGGCCTGCCATTCAGTTGGTACTGGTGTGTAATATTCCTGGGATCAATGAGCTCATTGTGATCAATACTTTTCATCAACAGTACAATTTTCTTTTGCTGTCCAACCTCTCCCAAGCTATGTTGTGGCAAAAATAAGAATACATGTGGGTTTGTATTGTGGAACTTTTCTCTGATCTTACTCGGCATGGCCACAGGTAACCACTCAAATTATGATGATAAAGACTGCACTTTTTTGTAATTTTTAAATACATGTTTCTGGGGCAGCTACTGATCAGAGTTCATTGAACTGCAAAGTGCCTATGCATACAATTCTGTTGTCTCTTATTTTCACTGGACTGTATCAAAGTGATTCTTTAGCAACCATCAGAACTATGTGGTTCTTTTCTGAAAATATTTAAGAGGTACAATGTGGTGTGAGTCCTGTAGTCTCACTCGACTGCATTGTCTGTCTACCAATACCTATTGTTGGCTTCAGAAAAATCCTGTCAGATGCTGCTAGGCAGGCTGGGCCTTAGCCTGCCACTGCAGTGCCTGTCAGGAATCATTAGCTACTGATCTCTTTGACTAATGGTCCAGTTGATAGTCTGATTCATGTTCAAGATCTGTAAATGAGGCAGAAGCATCTTTCCTGCTCACCAGCTGTGAAATGGCTAAACATAGCTAGATTTGCAAAAATCAAAATAAATGTATTTCCAATAAAGTTTGGCAACAATACCAAATCTAAAACTGAGAGAAGAACTGTTTTTGTGGTTTTTTGAGTTACAGTATTATAAATCAACATTATCTCATCATGTGCTTGTCAGAGAAATGTATTTTACCAAAACAGTGCAATGCTGGTAGTAGCATTAATCTTGTGTTGATTTGGATAGATGTTCTTTATTCAACATAAATTCATACTTTCAATACTTGCTCTTTTGTCCATTATCCCCAGATGTATCAGTGTTCATCAGAGCCTCTGTGCTTTTGTCTGAGTCTTGCATACACTAATGCAGTGTGTGTGCATGTTTTTGTGTACATGTAAAAGAATTACAGGTGTGGCAACAATAAAAAACAAAGGATGGGATTTTGGATGGAGGGGATTCTTGGGGGAGGAGCTCCTGGATCTGTTTTATATTAATGGAATAAACCCTGGAGGGTCAGCCTGGCATAATGCCAAGATAAATGAGAAGTAAATCTGGGCCTGAGAGCTCACTAATATTTTTCTTGGAAAAGGAGGTAAATATGGAATTCACCACTAGCTAGACAATTAGTGTGAGAGCCATACCACAAACAGGCTCTAGTTTGTGGATTTAAGCAGAGCTTAATACTTTATTTTTACATTGTAATTGCAGACACATTAGACTTACAAAGACATGGGAAGAGAGTTGACTTTGTGAATGGATGCTCCCACAGGAGCTATCCTGTGGTCTGTTATGTGGAAGACAAAGTTGAAGTCCACCTTCAACTTCTACCTTCCCACATCCTGCATGAAGGAGGAAATGTGATTGAAACCCACTGTATTAGGCTTTGACTTTCATGATGTTTTTTTAAGCTAGTATTTCCACAGGCCCTCAGAAGTAAGAATTCTGAGATAGTCAGTGTGCTTGGTCACATTGATCCAAAAACTGATCTGTGACCAGAATCAGTGTGGTTTTTATAATTGCTTTATTGTTAAACTTAGGTTACACTTTTTTATTTAGAGATAGAAAGAACTGTGCACTATTCTAATCTGTTCAAGCTCATAGACAACAATCTTTTCCCACTACTTGCTAGGAGTATCAAACTGTCTTTGAAACAATATGAAAATTTTATAATTATATAATGGAGTCAAACATGATCAAGATAAATCTATTGTAACAGCTTCCTTCCTCAGAATTCTTTTTACGTGGCTAATTCCAAAAAACAAACACAAAACACAAAATATAAAGAAAAAAACAGATATTTCACCCCTTCAGTAACTGTGAATCTCTGGAAACTTTGTCTGACTTTTGAGAAGGAAATTCAGCTAAATGTGTGTAATACCCAAACTGGTTTTAATATACATTACCAGTATAGATTCTTACACAGTCCCATTCAACATCTATTTTCACATTGTTACATATTTGTATTAACTAATAAATTAATTAATGAATAATTACAAAGAAAATTACCAAGATGACATTTTCAAACACAATATTTGCTATAGAATACTGCAGCAGAAGCATCTTACCTTAATGAGATGGTTTTTCTTTTGTTGTCTGGATTTTTCCCATCCAGTAAAACTGCACATTTGTGTAGGAGATTTTAGCATTAATTATTAATTATTCCACCTCTTCCTTGGATGTCATTTTCCCCTGCACAGAATGGCTAATATTAGCTAATATTAATATATATATATACACACACCGTTTTCTGGCTATGCTTCTGTCTAAAGGCAAACTTTCATTGGGAACCTATAAATTCCATTAGATCCAAATGGTACATTTTCCCAATATTTATCCACTTCCCAGAGAGCTGATAGATGACTGGTAGAGCCCTGCCCACTCAATACTCTCTGTCACATGCATGTCTTTTCCTATGTGGTATACCCACAGGAAGCCAGTTAGATGGATTGGTTGTTCCTGTCCCAAAAATATAATCAGGAAAGTTTTCATGCCCATTCGTTGGTTTTAGGCTTTTTACAAATTCTGACAGGTGTCACTGTGTTGATTCCACTTGATTTTCCAGCATGTAAACTTTATAATTTTTTTGTTTTAAATGAAAATTAAAAATATGCTATATTTTCAAGAGACTCTGAGTGAAATCCTATAATGCTTATGTGTTTAGCCATCATTTTAATGTGTTCTATCTGTTCCTCTTTTTCTGTGCTGAAATGTTTCTGTCCTGAGTGTTGAAGGTTGTGCAAATATCACAGGAGAGGAGAACCCTCTTCACTCCTTTCACATAAATGGATCCTGGGCAGTTGTGGCATCCAGGGGCACTACTTAGCTCTTTTCTATCAAGCCCCTGTGTCCCTTTCTGTGTCCCTTTCTGTGTCCCTATATATTACCTGAAGCTGGAGGAGTCATTTGAAATACAGACATAAAGAGCACATTTTCTATGGTAATTTATCAAGATTTCCTCCCTTTCATGAAGATGATTTAATTAATGTTATTTCATGATTATTTAGAATGAAATATCTGATTTGTGTAGAGTAGTAGTAACCTGGGGTCAAAATGAGCACTTTTCGTTTTTTTATTTACTTCCTTCTTTCTCACAGCTGTTGCAGCGATGCAATGAACCAACTTTTTACTTCAGCTATGCTGTGTATGATTTGTCCTTGGGTTTATCTGGACTTTTCAGGCTTTTTGATATCTTTAATAGAAAAAAAATGTACAGTAGCCAAAGCCTTAGGTTCCTAAGTAACCTTTCTGTGGCAGATAGTAATGACTGCAGGCCCTGTGTCCAAGTTTAATATTGTAGAGGCCAGTTAAAAGTAGGAATGATTTCAGTCCAGCACATAACATTTGTGACACCTCCTGACACTCTAAGAGCAGGTTTTCTAATATGGGCACGATTATTACAACAAATGCCCTAGGTCCCCTGAGTTAAATGCAATACCAAGAATTATTTCCTGGATACCTATGTGTTTCTGCTACCATCCTGGGTTATTAGAAGGATGTACTACAGGCACTGACAACATCATGTATGTATTCAATTTAGAGTTCTGAACTGATGTGACAACTTCCTAACTGAGGTGCCTTTGTACTCTTTCTGTCACACCTAATGCACTGATAACTCAATTGGCAGTGACCTGCAAGGATAGGATGCAACATTAGAACACTACTGATAAGAAAGTACTTGAGGGATGATAAATAGGGCAGTGCACATTAGTAAATGCTGCTTTTGGTGCACACAAAGCTTGTGTAGCTAAAGAATAAGAGCCATGTCCAGGGATGCTGCAGCAAGTAGTAAAACTCCTAGGAAATCTGAGTGATGGAAACAGCAATGGAAATGGTGACACCCACAGCACTAGCACACACAGGTTGTCTTCTCCTGAACCATGCACTTTGCAGTGGCAGGGGATGCATTCTTAGTAGAAAATGCCCTATCTTTTACCTCAGTATAAATAGGCATCCTGGGGCATGCAGGATACTGTCCTATGTCCCTGGGCATCTCCCATCCCCCTTCAGAGCTGGTAAATGACATTCACTACTTCTTTCTTGGAAATGTGCAAAAAGGATTTCCATAGAGAGTCTTTGGAGATTTCCTGTTTTCTCATGTGTGTAATAGATTGGGTCAAGCAACAAAGGGGAGGGATGAAAGAATGAGATTTAATTTTATATGCACTCTCCTGTCATCGCCACTGGAAAAAAAAAATGGAAGAAAAGAGAAATTCTGCAGTACAGGTGATGTCAGTATTAAATTAAGATCATATGTTTTTATGCAGCAGCTGTAAGCCTTCAGTTATGGGAGGGTTCGTAATAATAGAGTAGATTCCAAACTAATGTTAACAAATTTCTTGTGTGTGAAAAATTAATCAGAAAACTGGCAACATTATCAACAGTACTTTAAGCCAACATAGGTTAAATGTATAATCTGTAGTTTATTCAGTTATGGAGCATCTGAATTGTGCTAAGATAAGTTGTGACAGATTAAAGAAAGAAAAATAATACTGAGTGGTATTTCAGCATATAATTCTAAAACAGTATGAATGCTAAGGACACCATCTTAAGTTATTGATTATCAGAAACTCATAGAAGCACAAGGTCTTCAAATCTTTTAAATTATAGATAAGGAAATTTATACTGCAAATAAGGGAGTACCTCTTTGGTCTTTTGCAAATTGCCAAAATACAGAGACATAATTGCAAGTTACATCTTTTTGATTTGTAATTATTGAGTAGTTTCAAACAACTATAAATAATGATCAAAACCCTAATCCCATTATGGCTAATTAGAGAACAGTTGCAGAAGTGGGAAGGCTTTAATTTTGCATTCTGTGTGGACAGAGAGATTGGGAGGGGAAGAAAAAGTGGAAATTCCCATTGGGAAATTCCAAAAATGTACTGGTCTTATCTTCCTGTTTCACAGGTTTTGATCACCTCTCTAGAAATCTTCGCATTCCTTTGTGATTCTGCTGGCCTGGGCAGAGCATATGCAGCTCTAGCCAAGATCCTGGCAAGGTAGGTTAGCACACCCTTGTCTGACTGTCAGTGCAGATTCACTCAGCTGTGAAAGACTGAAATTGTTAAGAGGTCTGTCGCTTCCCATTACTGACTGCTTAAATTTTAAGCAGTGCCCTTCTTGCAGTAAGTGACCCTTTCATGGAAAGTTGTTTTAAACTGTTACACATTTTTTAAAGTCTATGGTTCTAGTTTTTCTTTGCCTGCAAACTGTAACGTGCCCTTTTTCTTCCACATTTTGAGGGCTTTTTAAGTGTTGGTGTGGGGTTTTTTTGTATGGGGGGGGACCTTACCTTACTGGAAAACAGAAATACAGACCTATTTTCCAGGTTAAGAAGGAGAGAAAACCTGGAAGAGTATAGCAAGCTTCAATAGGTTTCTCAGTGTAATATTTTCTGAACTTTAAGTTTCCATTTATTGTACTCACTTCTGTGGAGGCATTTCTGGTTTGTGCATGTGTGACTAGGTACAAATTTATTGCAAATACAATGCTTGTGTTCAATATTTTTGTTTCAGCATGGCATTAAAATCTTCCTCCAGCTGAATTAGTTCAGGTACCAATAATTTTGACTGAAAGTCATCTAATGAAATTATCAGATGAGATAGGGAAAAAAGAGATTAAAGTGAAGGTTGCAGCTTATTCTTGTTTTATCCTATGTTTGAAGACCTCAGTGCATATGATGCATGATAGATCTTGGCAACTGTTTATGGAGAGGGACTTGTCACCAGGTTTATTTCAGTGTGCAGAGTAAATTCTCCTCTTTGAGTCAGATCCCTTGTCTCTTGGCCTTACCCAAGCACACAGGGATCAGTCACAACCACAGTCCTCTTCAGCTCTCTGATGCATAATTCATGTCTACATGTATTCTGAGCATCCTAAATAAGGACATGGGAAAAGGTATTCAAAAAGACACAGAACAGACTAAGAAGACCAGGTCTCACTATTAAAACTCTCTTAAAGCCTAACCAAGAAAGATTTAGTAGCTGAAAGACCAGCTGTTACAATGAGTGGCTTTGCAATGAGTACAAAGTTTTCTGAGCTCTCAGTAGCATTCCTAAGCTCCTTGTATTCTCAAAAAGCAGCAGTCTAGGTAGAGGCTGGGTTAAGATGGTCAAGAGAACATTCCTGGTAAACCATTTATATTAATTTCCTTTCTGTGATTTAGGCGTTCTGGAATGAGGGCACATGCATTTATTTACTCAGAAGTTGCAGATTTTGAGATCTTTCTGAAGTCAGTTTGCTAAACCCTTCACCTGAAAGACCATGCCAGTGCAATTATTTTCTTAAAAGCAGACCTAAAGACAGAGTGGCTAGTGATTTTCTTCTGCATCAAATCTGTGTTCCACACCTTCTGGGAGCATTCTTTAGTTATCTAGGAATGGACAGTCCCACCGTTTTCCAGTCGTTGCAGTTTGAAAAAGAAGGAAAGCAGTAGATGAGGAGCAGTGGGAACAGATACTAAGAGCAGTAAGACTCCTCAGTTTAGGATTTAGGATATTGTCCTAGAAGAGGAAAATTCTGATTAATTCAGGTGAAGATGGAGTTCAATCCCATGTATAGGATCAGGGATTTTAATCAATTGAAGAACAGATTAGCGAATAAATTGGGTCTTCTTGGTGAAGACCCAACCATAAACCCTTTCTCTGGAAAATGGCTGTTGTAATACTTTTTATAAAACCCATCTGCTAGTTTTGCCACGAGAGTATTTGCCAAATTAAACACCTTTCATACGTACCTGCTTTGAAGAGCTTCAGATATGTGATAGGCATTTACTGTTAAACCCTGTAAAATATCATATGGTTCTCAGCAACTTTCAGTTGTTTGAGAAACTTATATGGGGAAAAGTCTGGGCATCTATGAATCACAGAATGATAGAATCATGAAAGAGTTTGGGTTGGAAGGGATTTTTACAGGTCAGCTAGTCCACCCCCCTGAAATGAGTAGGGACATCTTCAACCACATCAAGTTGCTCAAAGCCCCATCCTGGCTGGCCTTGAATATTTCCAGGGATGGAGCACCAACCACCTCTCTGGGCAACCTGTTCCAGTGTTTTATCGCTCTTGTTGTAAAACATTTCTTCCTTACATCTAATCTAAATCGACCCACCTTCCGTTTAGAACCCTTGCCCCTTGTCCTGCTGCAGCAGGCCCAACATTTGCTCAACAGTTTGTCCCCATCTTTACTAAAAGCTCACTTTAGATACTGTAAGGTCTCTGTGGTTTCTCCAGGCTGAACAACCCCAGCTCTCCCTGTCTTCATAGGAGAGGTGCTGCAGCCCTCTGAGCATCTTGGTGGCCTCCTCTGCAGCCACTCCAACAGGTCCATATCCATCCTGTGCTGAGGATGCCAGAACTGGACAGAGAACATTTTGGATAAATGCACCAATAATTACTGCTGGTGACAGAATCCCCATATGCAGCTTGTTCGATTTTCCTTTACTTGTACTGTTACCTTATCTAGGCTAGATTTGTGTAAATAATTTTAGGTTTTATGGATAACATCTTCACAGGAAGATGACTGTTTCCCAAAAATAATGCATTACAACCATAAAGTCTGTGAGAATTAGCACTTGTTTCCTCTTGACATGTTGGAGAAAGTGCCTGAGCCCTCCTGAATGGCTCAGAACCTGTCTATGGCTTTGGAATATTTTTGTGAAATCTTTGCTGCAGATGTTTCCAGAGACCATGGGAAACTGAAAATCTTTATCATGTGTATTTAGTCATGTCATTTTCCAGGGGAAAGAATCTGACATAATAGCATCGTGTTCTTGACTTATTCTGCCAGTGTCCACCATGGTAATGACTTTTTGTGGACACATGATTTATACATCCAATTCCATCACATGAGCAATCCTATAAAAGGTGCATATTTTCATAAAAGTCTAATAGGGGTAAAAATCTCATAGGGCATTTTAGCATGAAACTGGAAAATGAGTTGCTGTAGATGTGTAATCTCTTCTGCTGAAGTCATCATAACTGTTCCGTGGGATCATGAATGACTATATCTTTAGGAAATTGCATTTTATGCATTTAGGAAGGTGATGTCTAAGGAGATAGAAAGTATATGGCTGTATAAAATAACATGTAGATTTTTGAAGGAACTATAAAATATTAGCCCTTTGAGTAGGAAAGACCTGTTTATCATGTTACCAGGTCTTGTGCAGGATAAAGTGTTTCGGTTATTCTCCTAGCATACTTTAAATATCTCAAGCTGTAGTGCTTTTAAAAGTACTTTCTTTGAAAAATTGTTAAACTGTACCAACTGATGGCTACCTGGCATAAGTGAAGTTCTAACAGTGAGAAATATCTTTCTGATATGTATCAAATTGATCCCTATTTTCCTCCAAGAAGTTATATGCCCTAGCAATTTTCATATTTTCTATATGTGGAACAGAAGTTTTGATGTGAAAAATAAAAAATGGCCAAAAATACATCAAAACGTTTCTATTAATTCATGAAATTAAGAAAACCTTTTTACATTTTCTCCTGTCACTGATTCCATTTGCTTTATTACTTTCAGCCTCTAGCCCACAAACTTGGTGGCACAATCAACAAACCCCTTAGTGGCTGTTTCATCTCTGCTCTATTTGATTTCTCCACTCTGAGTAAATGATTAAGTTTTCATGCATTGGTTCAACCAAAATCTATGTTCACTCAACCACATCCTTTATTGATTACTTCTACTGCAAACAGTAGGCCAAGTGTGATATACATAATTGGACAGTTGTCAGGGGATGTGGGTGTTAACAGTCCTGTTTTCCCAATTGGAAACTGGAATCACCTTGATACACAAATATTCTGCACTGTTTCATTCTCATTCCTTGGACCAAGGAGTCCTTTTCCTCAGAATATATGTTTTTAACTCTCAAAGGTCTGGTTGAATGGATTTAATGATTATACCATATAATATGCTCTTCAAGTTGCACCTGTGCACTGCATATAGAAAACTAGAAAAACTGGAATTAATATTTGTCTAACACTTTAACCTTGTCCTTTAACTTATATAAATCATATGCTGTATTTCTGTAGGGAAACATTTGATTTTCTTTTCTTTAGGAAAAAAAAACAGGTTAAAAAAATATGTGTCTCTAATTCTAAAGTTTAGAAGCCTTTTGACATTTGGTGAATGTTTACAGTCTGGTATGTTTCATATTCTCATGGTAATAAAATACTTAAATCAGGAAAGTTTAGTAAATCCAAGTCAGCTAATTGACCACTAAGCTTTACAGTAGCATATACTTGAGCATTTCAAGAACATTAGTTTGCAGTGATTTAACATCCTTTTGTAGTAATCTTGCCCTCTCAGTCACCTACAGATAATCACTGCAATATTGTAAATTTGCAGCTAAGCTTTGCTATGTTTCCTGTTTCATGGCAGGCTGTTATAATTACTCCAATAGCATAAAAGAGGGGAATTCAGAGTTTTGCCAGGTTTTGAAAGCACATAGCCCTAATATAGTTTATAATAAAAACTGTGTGGTAAATAAATGCCAAGCCATCATTTGCTGCAGGAATATAACTCGAAGGTGGTTTAGGATGGTGAGAAAATAGATCACAATTCTTTATCGCTTACAGAAACTCCTATTTTTGTGAATTTCTTAATTAAGACTGGATTTTCTGTCTTGCTTGGTGCCTTGACATTTAGCATGCTACACTCCTACATTTGTGACTCAAGTTCATGGCTGATATTGAGGTCAGCTGGAGTAACACTCAGGCCTTAAAGGGAAAAAGGGCACCGTGCCTTATTCACAAGCAATCTCAGATATCTGTCTTATATCTTGCAATCACACTGCTGAGGTCTTATATTGTTAATATGACCAGCTTTATTAAAAATAAAAAAAAAGGAAATCTGCAAATTGTTCTTGTCAAAGTACATTGGCCAATTTTCAAGTTAGATGCAGCTATGACCTCAGGTTGCTCTGAGCTCACTGGGATTTGGGGGTGGCACCTGCAATCTGCAGTTTATAGGTTTGCCTGTGTGACCCTGGCCACATTTGATCCATCCAGCCAAAGGGCAGTACTGTGTTCCAGGGAAAGGCTGTCACCCCAGAACTGAGATACAGCACTTTTATGGAGCTGCTGCTGCACCACCAGGTTCTAGAGCAGCTCTGAATGACAGAAAACCTTACTGAAAAAAACACCTTCGTACCTCCTTCCCCTATTTTGTCAGGTCCAGCAGAATTGAAAATCCTATCAGCAGCTCAGTAGAAAACAAAAAATAAAGGAAGGTCCAAAAGCCCTGTTAAATCATCCACCTGTGTTTTTATTCTTGGCCTTAAAATATGGCACAATATTCCGAAAGAAAGTTTTGTTCTATTTTGTTGAAAGGATCCAGTTTTGCCCTCAGACATTCTGTATGGAGTCTCACTGGGCTCAGCACAGGTAGTGCTGAAGGCCATTTAGAAATAAAATCCAGTCATGGATGAGTCATCACAAAGTTGTTTCAGAACAAGGGAGCAGATCTTCAGCATTTGAAGAAGCCATCTGAGTAAATATTTCATTTTGTCTCTGTCCTTTGCTTCAGTCAAGGAAAATCAAGTGAGGCTGTGGAGTACTTGGGAGAGTTTATGAGGGATGCTGAGAGAGCTAATCTAAGCCAAAGCCTGGTGGATGCAAATGTCCTGCTTGGAAAAGTTCACAATGAGACAGTAAGTATTGTTTGTAGTAATGGTCTCAAACAACTTGATCTACTTCTTGGTAAAATCTGGTTTTGCCTATGCGGTGACACATAGGATTCGATCCAGGTGTTGCATCTTGCAGGAGTTACCCAAGGAGAAATCACTGCATGACTAAATTAAATGTGCCTTAATTTTCTGGGAAAGGTGAAAATTTCACATCATATTTAATACAGAGAGTTTTGTTCTAAAATAGATGAATAAAAACCTCCAAATTTAGGTCAGGACAAAGTTTACATGTTGTGAAAAATCTGCATCCAAATCACCATTGGGGCCATATATGCCCATGAAGAGTCATCAGTTAATGCAAATGAAATTTTATTGCACTATACATGAATGTAGACTGCATTGCATACTAATGAGCTGTTTATAATCTTAGCTACAGTTCCCCTCTACATGCTCTCAGCCAAATCTGTGAAATGGGTTCTAGCTTCAAGTAGTTTGTCAAAGATATGTTAGTAGTGGAAGGACTTTCTCTTCTGTCTCCGCTTGCACTGCAGTAACACTTGGGTTTTGAAATCAAAAGGATTGAAGACATTGCTGCAAAAGTGAAAGATTCATGCTTTAACACCTATTTTAGAGCTGAATTGCTACACAAAATTATTTAGATACAAAAAATAATAAAAATAATTTGTTTTGTGTCCTGGATAACATGGAACTTAGGAAATGCTTTCACTATGAATAAAATGAAAATAGAAATACTCTTTCTATCTTCTGTTGCATATTTTTTTCATAAATTCTGTGTGCAATATACTGAACAGAGTACTTTCCCCTTTTCACTTACGCTATCCCTAAATGTCCCCTTTTTTTCCTGGGTTCCTCTTACAGAGAACTCCCATTACCAAAGTTGCTGTCCTGTTCTGTTTTTATTTCATGAGCAGTAGAATATTTTTTTTAACTCTATAGTCTCTAAATTAGCCTGAGAGGAGAGTTTTCTGTTTACATATGCTCTAACGTAAATGCTGAATTTCCCATTGAAAACTAAGTTTTAAGTTCTTTGACAACTTGCTGAAGTAACTGTAAAATGGATCCAAAACTTAGAAGAAAGCAGGGTGATCTGACACTGTGCTGAATTATTCTTCTCCAAATCTGAAAAATAGTTAAATAACTTCTGTTTAACTACTTCTGAATTTCATTCCTTCTTCCACCATTGTTAATAATCAATTCAATAGAACTCGTATTTTAAGAACTAATCTCTATTTTATTATTCTTTAAATTCTCTTTCTCAGTTCAGAATTTTCTGCCTTGTGCTGGGGCAGTGGTGTAGAAGGGTACAAGGGCAGTAATTTAATCTTATTAATGTATATAAAATATTTAGTTAAAACATATATATAAAAATCTTGAAGTTTGCAATTCTCTGTTTTCTATATAATTTTTTTTCTGCAAGGTCAGCAGTATTTGCCAAAACTGAGAGTGAATTAACACTTCCTCTTTTGGATCACTGACTGCTGATGTCAGCTGTCATCACCAGTATTCTCTAAGTTAAGTCATTATTAGGGTCTTTTTATTCAACTCTGTACATCACCCAGTGATAAAATTTGCAGTAGTACTGTCCATCAAATTAAAGATATCTCTATTTATATCCGGATCTGTCCTTGGGGACCTTTAGTAAACCAGGGATATAACTCTTCCTGTTCTTCCAAACACAGATCACTTTGACCAAATTCACTTTGCTCTGTCCATACTGTTGCTGTATCTTTTCAGTTCTCTCATCTCTCTATTCCCTCACCAGCACTTTTTTTTAATGCTGTACACACTGTTTGCTTTCTAGTCATGATTGTTTTACCCAGATGTTTCTTGTTTCCTAAAATGCCTGGGTTTGTGTTATGCAGGACTGTTAGGTCTCATTTCTCCCAGTTTGTTAAGCAGGTTGCTGACTTATTATGTACACTCTGAAGTTTGCATGATACACCCTGTCATTTCACCTTCTTCAAGTTTCTTAGTCTGATTTGCTGCATTCCTCTCACTAATTGCATCACTTAGCCTGCTATAGTTCTCCTGAGTATGGTAAGTAGGTGTTTCTGCTTTTTATTATATTACAGCTTATCATTCTTTATTCATTGCTGTGTCCTCATAGGCCTAATTCTTCTCTTCTGCTGTATTAAACAAAGCTAAAAGACTACCAGAATTTCTGTTACTCTTTTTATCCTTTTTTAATTATAAGCACATTTCACCAGTTATAGGAATTTTCATCCCAAAAAGTGGCATCAAGTGAAACAGGTGCCATGTGGAGTTTCTCCTCCCTGGCTCACTGCAGAAGGGAATTTCAATCTTACTAAATCAAGATGAAAGGATAAGACAGCTCTGAAAATGTTTTCAGTCAGGAAGTTTCTGCCATCAGGGCAGCGGAATTCCATGCAAATGGTAGGATAGAGAGATAAATGATTTGAGTTTTCTATTCAGCAACAGTTGGGCTACATTTTTCCTACTGTTACTCTTTTTTATAATTAGAAATACCCCTGGGGTTTTATATTCCCCTTTCTTCCCCCATAAATGAGTAAGTTTTAATTTCTGTTCTTTTCCATGCTTTAAGTCTATCACTTCATTACCCTCTTTTCTTCTATTTTTAGGATTTATTTTTTAAAGTTTAATGCCACCATAAATTAGGACCCTTCCTCCCACAGATATGTTGAATGCAATGAAACAATAGCAGTAATTTCTAAACAGCCTGGCTGCAATCTTTATTAATACTTAGCATTGATATACTTGGATTTGTATGCTCAAAATGCTACAGAGATAGCCAAAAAACTATTCAATTAAAAGATATGAGCAGTGTTATCTGGATTTTAGAGGTTAGAAAACAGCAAGGGAGAGTGATTTGCTTAATGCCCTGCCGTGAGTCGCTCTGTGGCCTGCCACATCTCTGAGGCGTCAGAGGAGCAGGCTCTAATGTCAAGGTAAAATACAGGTGACTACAAGCAGTTTTTAACATTATTTTCTTTTATTTTCTCTTCTTTATTAGGGGAACTATAACAAAGCTCTGGAACATTTCAGCCAGGCCTCTGAGGCGGCAAAATCTTTGGGCAATTTGCCCTTGGTGGCTGAAACAGCGAGTTACTGTGGCATCGCCAAGGCTCATCAGCTGATGGTGCCGTTCCACAGCCACGTCGCGGCGGCGGCGGATCCGCTCAGCCTGCAGTGCCTGCTGGCATGGAAGCAAAACAGAAGTGACATGTGCACTGACCCTCTTACAGCCGGTAAGGCAGTGCTTATGAAACACATTAGTGCTGCATTGTCCTCAACACTTAAGTCATTTTTCTTGTAGAGTTTTATTAAATTATTTCCCGGGTTTAATCCTTGGACAGAACAGAGGTTGGGCTTTACTCCTTCGTGTGCTTGTTTTAGAGGCTGAATTGAACAAGTTAAAATACAATGTAACAGGGAGAAATGGAGAGTAGTTGGTCTGGAGGGTAACATACTTTTTCAGCGCATTTGCCAGAACATCGCAGTTACATGTTTTAGTCAAAATGTAATTGTTTTAATCTTTAAAGAAAATAATAATAATCTCCATTTGCAGTACACTTTTCAAGTGCATCCAAATATAAGATCCCTCTTACTAAAAGTGAGAAGTAATTTCTGCTTGACATAGTTCTGAATCCAGAAAAACACGCTGCTTTATTTTTGGTATCCTTGTACTTGACATTAGAGAGAAAGGGAAAAAATAAAAGCAAGCCTGCTTCTTCACTATGTTTCCTTATCTCAGAAAGAGCAGAGGACTTTGTGTGGAGTAGACCTCTTTCTTCATGGGTTAAATTTTCTTTGCTCTTTTTCCCTTGCACAATACATTAATACAAGACAAACTGAATTATGCATTACCTCCAAGTACTGAAAGTTGTAATCTGTATTATACTGAGGAAGGGGTAGGTATAAGTCTACTCTACCTTAAAACTTCCTGCTCTGCATTCCTGTGAAGTGTGAATCTGGAGTACAGTGGAAAGAAATGACAACTGGGGCAGTCACAATATGGAGTTTCAGGGTTACTTTGTAATTCCCTCAATTATCCTACTCCTAAAGACAAAGAACTGCCTGCCTGCTGCTTTCTTGTGTATCTCACCCTTACACAGAAATAGAAAATTAAGTATAACTTCAATGGTGAATTTTGTGTAGAAAATAAGTGGTAATTGAAGATATTAGCAGTTTAACAGGAGCCAGGATACCAGAGGCAACACTGGGAGCTACTGAGAATTATGGAACAAGGGCATTCATTTGGAGGCTGAAGAGATAAATTAGATAACATTCTGTTTAAAGTTCTAGTGATGGTAACTCTTCTTCAATGGCTATACATATCTGTATTTATGTCTCAATAAGTGAACATCTAGTACACTGGCAGATTTTGTTGACTGTCAGAGTTATTTGGGTGCATGTCTCCTGTCGAGACCTGTAGTGCAAATGCCAAGAATTCCAACAGAAATGGTCAAAAACAGAATTAACAGATGAATTTTATGTACATTTCATATAAGGATCACTAACTGTAGTTGATGCAAATAGGAGGCAAACAAAAATCAACGATGGCAACAGCAAAAAAACCCCACAGGAACCTCAAAGGCATAGAATGAACTTTGTATCTCCAATATGAATTTTAGTTCTTAGACCTAAAGGGGTTTTCTGTTCAACTTTTTTACATGGCTTTTTCCCATCAGTTGTGAAACTCATTTGTATCCTGAAATGATATGTGCCCCTTTAAACTTGAGAATCCTGCTCCTCTTTAACAGTACTTCAGGGATAAACAGAGTGTGATTAGAAAAGCCCTTTATGTCCTGGCAAGCGTGGTACCACAAACAAGTTTTGCCTGCTGAGATTCTCTTCCTTCTGTATTTCTGCCTAGTTTACCCTCTGTTACTTTCAGTATTGCAGTTTTCATTTCAGTTCCAGTTCACTCCGGGAACCCTGTGGCTACTGCATATTTAGCAGCTCTTCCAGTTCAATATCATTCTTCTCATTAGTGCTCCAAGCTTACTCTCATGATACCCAGATTACATCCAGGAAAACATAGT
The DNA here is from genome assembly GCA_024734555.1 of Trochalopteron elliotii. NCBI lineage: Eukaryota > Metazoa > Chordata > Aves > Passeriformes > Leiothrichidae > Trochalopteron > Trochalopteron elliotii. The sequence goes on along the minus strand of JANPWX010000437.1, from coordinate 2,053,218 downwards.
GTCACACTGTCAGCACAATCTGTAACATTCCTCATGTTTCGTGTGCCAAATCTCTCGTTAGTACTGGCATTACATTTTTAATATCTTTGTCTGGCAAAACATGACCTGGCACCAATTCAAGATTAGGATTTGCTGGCTTTGAGTTTCAGGTACAGCCTTTATTCTACCTTCCAGGAGAATGTCTGTGCATCCTATGATGAACTCATCACTTAGGAAATTCCTGCTGTGATAATAGAGCAGTATTTTTAGCTCTTTCAAACAGCTCAGTGTTGATAATCTACTAGATTTTTCTCAGTCTTTTTGAGGATAGAACAGAGAAAGACAAGATACAATGGTAGTTGTTAATCCACAGGGAAATTTAATGAAAGGGAGAAGAAAGACAGTAAGTTTTTATTTCTAACTCTTCTGACTGAAAAATTTTTCTGTGTCAAAAAAATAAGAGTAGTTTCTGTGTTCTTAGGCAAAAGAAATACTTAAACTGGTGAGGAGAAAATTGCATTTAAATTCAAGTACTACTATATTACCTTATGTCTTTCAACCAAGACTTATTTCTAAATCAATCATTTCAATAGCCAGGCAGGAAGAACCATTAATTACTCAATTTACCTCAACATTTATTAATAAAATAGATGTTTTGACTGGAGTTGTCATGGACAAAAGGGATGGGATTGTCAGAAAATAATGTTTAAAAATGCCAAGGAGAATGTGTTTCTATCTGCTGCCTTTGACTCAGTCACCTGACTTCACTTACAAGAGAGTTATTTATATCGTTGTGAGATGCCACTGCAACAACAAATATGGTTTTATTGTTCTTTTTATGTTTAGTGAAATGGATAAAAAACATTATCAGCAGAATCAGTAGGCAAAAAGGATTGTGGTTCCACATAAAATCCTAAAAAGACGCCTACAGCCTAACATTGTCTGATGAGAAAACATTTCACAGGTCTTTCAATAAATAATCACCTGACTTGCCACCTTCTAGAGGAAAGAAGAATAATTAAAGGTGCTGAAGGCAGGAAATTTTTGAATCAGATTTTGCATGTTGATTACATGAAATGCTGACCAGAAATTGTTTTCTGTGAGTCTGGCAACTCTCAGTCCAGGTTTTTGTGTCTGGCAGGGCTGTGCCTCAGCAAAAGACCTTGAATGCTTGAAATCATCTGAACACTTTTAAGAGTTGACTTAAAATGCTTTGTTTTCCTCATCTTACAAAGTCTTCAGTTGTTTTCCTGGGCAATAGTATGTGCTTTTGACAACAATTTAGATTTACATTCCTTGACTTTGGAGAACTTGGCAAAATTTACACATTTTACCATAGATTGCCTGTGTTTATTTTGTTGGAGGTTTTTTACAATAGCTTTAAATACTGCATATTGTCATCAATTCTGAAGTCTTATGGTCAATGGAGTTATCTGGTACCATCAACTTCAGCATGATCAGGACTATTTCTAATATTCCACATCTGACCAGCCTTAAATATAATTTAAAAGGCATGCACCAGCTAAACCTATAGCTTGGAAAATACAATCCAATGAGCTTTTGTTCTTACTTCCAAATATGTAGTCCCTCAATATTCTTTCTCCAGCCTCCTCTTATGGATGTAAGGAATTATATCCTCCATAGTGTGTCTGCGTTCTTTTGTGTTGTGTAAAAAATTACATTTTCATTCTACTGATTCACATTTTTGAAAGCTCTTTAAGATGTTTTGCAGTCATTTTTCTGTAAAAGATGTGGCTAGCACAAAATTTCTAATGTTTTGGAAAACAGTGATCTGACCAGGTGGATTTTAGATTGAACGTGTGTGTAACTATGTCATTCGTTAATAAAAGGATTGTCCATAAAGGATGGGAGAGTCAGAAGTGAGATATAAGATCAAGGATTATGCTAAACAAATTCAGTTAATATTTCTCTCCTGTAACTTACCAGAGCTGTGTTATTTATGGGCCATTTTGGTAATCGTGTCCAACAGCAGAACAGGCTTCTTCATAGTGTAATAAACTGCTTTTTTTACTGTATCTCTTGTCTAAAGTACACTAACTCCAGGAAAACTACTAATGTTACCTCCTTCCTCTCAGCAGCCTGTGCACTGTGTGCTAGTCTGGAGATAGGGAGAAACTGAAAGGATTTTAGAGACAGATTTTGGGGGTTCTCAGAAAATGCAGCTGGATATGAAGTAAAGGAATTATACACACTATTGTTCATTATATATAGTGTGTATATAATTATAAACATTATTGTCCACACTGGTAAATAGGAACTATGATTTTAAATTATATAAAGGAGATGGGTGACCAAGTACAGACTCCAAGGTTCTCCCTGTGCCAGAGGCACAAAGGCTCGCATCTTTATAAGACTGTTTTGAAAGTGGTTCAAATGCTTTAGACCCCTCCTGAAATTCACAGGATGACTTCTGCACCATTTTATGGGGTTTCTCAAACAGAATCATTTTCTCCCTTTTGGAAAAATACAGTGGCTAAAAATTCTGGAAAATATGCATTTAGGGAAATTATTAGGAAAACAAAAAGTTGAGAAGTGATTCTGTCTTTTTTTCTTTAAAATTTGGTAAACTTGTGCTGCCTCTTCTTCATTCACATCACCTAGCACTCATCACTTTCTAAATTTTATCTTGTCTCACCTTTAGCTTTTAAAAATATCAGTCATTTTTTTATTTTAATGCTAGATATACTCTTAAAATATTCTTAATAAGTCTTAATGCAGTCTCAAATAAATGTTGAAATAGACCATGCTTGTGTATAGATGTTGATGGTGTGGAACGGGTATGTTTCAGAAAATCAGCCTATGTGGTTCATAGATGTTATATTATTTATTATTAGTTGGGATTTGTTTTTTTAAGTCTGTGTTAAGCGTGCTTAGAGATACACTGATATTTTTAACGAGTAAGAGTGGTTACTGCTTGGACTACAGAAAGAATCAAGTGTGAGGAGAAGAGCTGAGGGTGACAGGGAGGTTTCTCAGCACATTGTGGTCAGTGGCTGGGATGAACCAGATTCTCAATGAGGAGCCTGAGAACACGGAATGAACATCTGCGTCAGTTTTGCCAGGAGTGCAGTAGCTTGCTCTGTTTTCTGGTGATGGCTGAAGTTTGTCTGAAAAGAGGGGAGTGCTGATATTCAATGTTTTCATGCTTTGTACAAATGCAATATCCAGGGGGTTTTACTGTGATTTCTTTTAAATACCAATGTAAATAATTGGGAATCACTAGACAGGATCAGATCTAGGTCAGGTGTGGGGGTTGCCTATACCATATTTAAGAGGAGGGCTCATGGAATGTTTTCATGTTTAGCCATGGATTAATGTGCTAGAAATTTCTTCGTAGTCCTTGCTCAGAACTGGCAGTTTTTATATGACTAAGGGGTGTTATAGGTTAAAAAAAGTCACTATCACCCTGGCTGTGATTGCGAGTGTTTTTGTCATCAATAGTTATATAAAAATGTTTTACCCAGAGGAGAATTTAGGTCTTATCTAGGCTTTTTGCCATCTGATGTTTCGTATGGAACCATCTAAATCTTGCCACACATTTCCTTTAGACACATTCTGTGCTAAATATTGTTGGCATCCAGCTGTGTTTTCTCAGACAAGCTCCCTAGATCAGCAGAAAATGGTTTCCTGAATAAGGTGAATTGTTCTTTCTTGTGGAAAAAAAAAGTTGGAAGTGATGTTCAAACTGCAGTATATTGTCAGACCCTTTAGTGTAGCTTTATGCACTGAACTAGCATAGTTTTGTGCACTGCATTGTCAGTGCTTCTACATAAGTAGAGTTCCTTTCCAGTTTAAAAAGTGAAAATTCTCAGGGCAGAACTTCAGTCCTGCTTGATTTTATAGAATGGTGCAAAGTAAATTGAATCTTTTGCCCAGCCATGTTAAGCCACTTCAGGAGAAATCCTTGATTTGAGGCACTCAGAAGTTTTAGGTTTGACTGCAGCATTGATGAAGAGTCACAAAACCAAACAGCTGGCAGGAGTTGTGCTCTGGCACTGCCCTGATGGTGGCAGGGCCAAAGTAGGAACAGCCAGTTGGAAAACTTCTGAAGTGGCCCTAGGGCCTCTCCACATGCCCATCCTTTCCTTTCCTTTGCTGCATACATGAGCAGAGGTGTATCTAGTGGGTTTATGCTCAGCAGGGAGAATGGATCCTCATAAAGAGCCAGAGATCAGACTTTAGTGGGTTTGTTTAATATTGAGATGGTTGTTGTCATTTAGACTTTGTAAAGAATCTTTTATTGGGGCTGTCTGCAGACATGCCAACCAGTCTAGACCTCGGGCCAACATGAAAACAGCTCTCTGCTGCAAACCCTTCCTTACCCAAAGCTCCCCAACAATCTTTGGACACAAAGAAAATCAAAGCCAAGACAAAGAAACTGTGTTCAGTGTGTATGTTCTGTAACAGAAGCCTTAGGTCATCTCAGGAGTCACAGGCAGTGTATCAAACGCCTTCCTTCTCCTGGATTTCCCAAGCCAGCCTTCTTTTCTGCATCCTTGAGAGATTTTTTTCTGAGATCCTTTTCCCTGCCTAGATACATCCTTTTATGTTCCTCTTATAAGTAACAAATTGCTGTTTTTATTAAGACTCTGTAGTCTGAAAATGGTCAAGACTTAAATGATTTACATTTAGAATAAGCCAATCTATTTTGAAAAGTGAAGTGTTGTTCTTCCACAATTTTATGTATTTATGAAACCATATTTCTTTTGCCCAAAAATCCACCTCTCTTTATTCTTTTCTGTAATCACCAGAGATACTTTGTGATTTTGTGAACTGGTTTTGAAACATTTATTATTTTTTTGTTTCTCTTCATTCCTTATCTGTTCTCTTGTGTTTTCTTGCCTGTTCTTCACTTTTATACTGCAAATTATTCTTTCTCCTTTTTTGGCCCTACACCTTCACTCCAAATTCCAATTTAATGCATGTTTATTCAATGTTTAAGGAGTGTTAGTCATTTATCTCTATACCCAGTAGCTGGCATCTCAACTTTCATCTTCTTAGGTATATCTTTTGTGCTTGTAGTAGGACCAAGAAGAGGGTTTTGAGAGTTTTTTCAGTGTTTTCCTACTGTTTCCACACTGTTCTTCATGTGCTTTTATTGTACTGGGATCAGAGAATGAAGCGGAAAGAATTACACTTCCTATTGAGTATCTTGACAAGTTGGTTAATAGAAAACTGTGAAGTATCAAAATGGCCTTTAAATAGATCTTAATCACCTGTGGGAATGGATTGACTAAGTTTAAGTACACAGCTGGGTGATTAATTAGCTTGAAGATCCAAATGCATGCTTAAGTAGATGACCATGCCTCCAGGCTCATCTGCTTGTTCCTACTCACTCAGTTAAGCATTCAATATTATCTATAATACAGAATATTCCCATGGAAGGTCTCATACAGGTCTTGCCATAAACTCAAGTAATTTTTCAGTATTTTTCATAGTGTGTCATACAGGTACATCATTCTGAACATGGAGCTACTATCCTGCAATATTGACATTAATAAGTATCTGATACAGTAATTGATATGGAGAGGGTGATTTGAAATTGTTCTTATTCTAAGTTTTTGGGGTTTTTTTTTTCCGTGTTTGCTACAGTGGTTTAATATAGTTGGTTTTTATTAAAAGTATGGCATACTTTCTAATTTTGGGGATGTTGAGCTGCTACAGATATTAGTCAAACATAATGTAGCTGGTGTCAGCTCCCGTGGGGAATTAATCTTCCACAGCAGATTTTGAAATGGGAACTGCAAGTGCCCAACACCCCTCATAAGTAAACCTGATGTTTATTCCTCTGCTAATGCCAGGGTCTATGAAAGCCAATACTCAGGCCCTGTCTTTCTTGTGAAGGTGGACTTCCCTGTCTGGTTTTTATAGGTCACGTGAACAGAGACAAAGAGCTGCCTGGCTGTGTCTCTGCATCCCAACTGGGCATCTGTTAGCACTGTGCATTTCACTCATTGCTGGTAGAAGCTGAAAAATGGAGGATGCCTGTGCTCTAGAGTAATCTTGCTCAGCTCATGTTGCGCACCCAGGGAATTTGACAAATAGGGACTTCAGACCATACCCAAGGTGCCAAGGAAAACCAGCTTTTAGGAACCAGGAGGGGAGAGGGACGTGTGCTGCATTGTCCACTGACTTCTTACCCTGGGCGCAGCACTTGCAGCCCTCTGTTTACCTCACACTTCAGGCTGCTGCTGGAAAACGTCACTTCAGGGTGTTATAGAACCAAGTTCTGTGACTCCAGAACCTTTCAATCTGCCGAACAGTGCTTTGAAATGTGTAATTCTCCAAGAGTGAGCTTGTTCTTTTACCTTTAGCTCCGTTCTGACCTAAAGTTCTCAGCTAAAGGTATTAAATCAAATTTAGTTTCATTTTGTTGGTATTCATACAAGTATGCACACTTATGCTGCAGTAAGAAGAGAATTGAGATGGAACACTGCCGATTTCAAACATCAAGAAATCAACTGATATATTGAAGGATAACTGGATTTCTGTTCTTGCCTCTCTTATAGATCTTGAAAAGGCTAATTGCTCATACGAGGAAAAATAATACTTTTAAAAGTGTCACTAATGACTGCAACAAGTTAACTGTGGTTACCAAAACTAGCTCAGACTAGTGACACAGAATTTGATTTAGATACATTTAGTTTTGTTTCAGTTATTTTGTTTTGATAAAATATTTCTCACATACTTTGATAAGTTTTTAATAATTGTATTCCATTAGCCATTTGGAAGATGAGTGTGCATGTGGAGTACATGAATATATATATGTGTACCTACAGAGAGAGAAACTGTATGGCAAAGAGAGGAGAATGTTGCATATATGTTAAAAATTGTGGACCAAATACTGCTTTTTTTATGCCCATAAAATCTTACTGTTTTGAGGAGGGTGGCACAGCTGTAACTATAAGTAGATTTTACCCCTTTGAACTGCATTAGCAAAAACTTCAAGACAAGCAGAGGTTCAAATAATTGGGGGAGTTGCTAGGTATGATATTCGTGCTGGAGAACATAATCTAAATAAGAAGGAGGTTCTGACAGGCTATTCTAATAACTGGATTTTAGTATGTTATTTTTTGTATTTCTAAAGAATATTTTTGCTGGGAAACACTGAAAAATATGTTACAGTCCTAATCATAGTTGTAGTATATTTAAGGAATGATCATACAACTAAAATGTGGAAGATGCAGGAAGAGTCCTAATACATCGTAGGAAAATATGGGGTTAAAGTGGACTATATTTTAAGCAGTGTTCAGTTGACTTGCTGTGTGGGGAGAGACTGAGCAGTCCTGGCTAATGACTTGTAGGTACTGAATCCTCAGGTCTCTCAGGTGGTTTCCCTCGACCAGTTTCAGCAGAATGATGAAAAGGTTGAGATAAAATAAACTGACAGTTGCTACTCATCGCAGGCAGCAAGCTGTACCCTGGCAGATGAGACCCTGGGAGCCCTCTTTTTTAAACAAAGGCTTTCACTGCAGTGAGCAATGAACTCCACACAAAAAAGGAAAAGGAGAGAGAGATTGGCAGCTGGTGACCGACAGGAGGAGGGAAGGGAGGGAAACTGAGAAACACAGCAATTGTTGGCTAATTAGAAGCCATTCCCACCTACTTAATACCAACCCATTAAGCAGAAAACACTTTTCATCTTACTCTCGCTGCTACACATGACATTATACTCCAATCAATACCCTCCCACTGGCTGCCCCACTGCCCACAAATGAATACATTGCAGTTCAAGAATGCAGTAATTGAGTTGGGGCAGTGAAACTGCAGCTCACAGTCAAGATCTTTCTCTGAAGATACAAATGTAATGTTTGTTGCTTGGATAAAGAAATCAAATCCTTGTATTGACAGCTGTCAAAAATTGGCAAATGGATGAAGTCGGCAATGGATCTATTTTAACCTTGTATTGGAGTGACAATGAGAGTTTATTTTCAGAGTGGGATTTTTTTCCTCATTTGAATAAGAGATCTAGTGGGTTTTCACCCAGGTGTATAGATTTTTAAGGGCATTTTGGACTCTGTTCTTCAGTTATACCTACAAAATACATAAATGCACCCATCCTTGTGTGCATACAACAATACATCTCGTATTTACATCTGCTTGATTATTATTTATTTTTAGTTTTGCAGGCTACATTTGCTCAGGCTATTTCTAATTTCATTTAGGTCTTCTTATGATTTTTAAGCATCACCTTAGAGTTTACAATTTGGTCCACAATAGTACCTTGTGCAGTAGATCTAGGCCTTAAGTTTCAATCATTGGAACATAGTATTTAAGTTCTGTGTTTAGATTCTTGCAACATTTCTCTTTCAAATTAAATCCCTTGTTCCCTGAGCCATCTGGAATTGATAATACCATGCACAATCTGCAGCATAAAGTAATGCTGTGCAAACCGCAGTAAAATTATTTCTTCATATCAGTTTTGTTACCACAGAATCAAAACAGCAGGACACTGTTATGCTCCTCCTTGGTCAGACTGAAGACATCACTGTCAGTCTTTTGGAAGTACTAGAAGGAGGTTCCAATACAAGACATGACATCTCTCCATCCCTTTCAATTTCAGAGAGAATTGAGTATCAATTCAGGAACTAAGATTCCTTGCTGTGCAAGTTAGAAAACATTTTTGGATGCAGATAAATTGCATGCTGTGACATCTGATATTTGCAGAAAGAGGCAGCCATCACTATTGATGCTATTCATTGTCGTAGTGATACTGTGGCATTTTCAGTATGGCATTTCTTCAGATGCTGTTTGCTGAAGTGCTTCTTATCTGCATAATTGTAGAACATGCTGTTATCTTGCCAGGCTGAGCCTTGAACCCTCGAGTCAAACTTTATATACATGCCATAACTTAACCTACTGCTTGTGGCTCTCACCATTTAACAGCCTGTCTATATCTGAGTAAGAACAGTGAAAGCTGAGTGGAGTCAGTAAGGCTGACACAACAACAAATGTTTTGCATCTTTTGAAATTGTAAGCCAAATAACAACAAACAGTTACTTTGTTGCTTCTTTCCAGTTATATTTTAATAGTTTAAGCTTATTAGTTAAATTATCATCGAAGTTAGCTCATCTAATTTGCTTCCCAGTATTGTAAAGCATCTCTCAGTCACCTTCTTTGGGTGTATCCCTGAGCTTCTTTTGATACATGTTTAATGGCACTGTTAAAAAGAGGTTTGTCCTCTGTAAGGTCTGTAAGGGAGAAATAATTGTCTTCTGATGGAAAGATTTGAGATCTTCACCACTTGTGATGGTGCAAGTGCTTCAGACTTAGGAGTTGAATATGGTAAGACATGGAGACAGAGGTTTTCTTTATTTATAGATACTTGGATAGGACAATCAAACCTACATTTAGTTTCCACATAGGTATAATATGCTACTTAAAATAATCTGGTACAAACATTTGTCCCTGTGAACTCTGGGACTTTGATTCTTTTCAACACAGAAGTGTACAAGTTCAGTCTTACTTTGACTAGATGCCAGTTAGAAGGATCAGAGGCAGGCTAGGGAAAAAGCAGAGAGCAGTTGGCAGTCTTTGTGTTTCTCAGTGCCAAAGCCTGTGGGGTTAATTTGAAGATGCCCAAATCACCTTGGCAGAATCATCTCCAGTCTTTTCCAGAACTGTGGAATTTAATGAGCCAGGACAATAAGCATAGGATCATAGAAAAATTGTAGTGGAAAGGACTTCAGGAAATCATCTTCTCCAGCCCCTATACAGGAGCAACAATACAAAGTATTTTTGTAATTTCCAAGAGAAGTTTGTCTTGTCTGTTCTTAGAAAAATATGGCAATTGATTTTCCACAGCATCCACAGGCAATCTGTTCTAAAGGACAAAATTATGCAGAAAAAATGAATAAACCAGGAAGTTTTTTATTTGTCTAAAGTTGTCTGTAATTGAAACTCGGTGTCTGTTCTTCAAATTCATCCCTTACATGTTTGCAGTAAACTCAGAGACAGGAATTATCTGGCGCATACTAGTGTTTAAAAGAAAATTTTCTAGTGATTTCTGAAGAGGATGGTTAAGGATTACTTAGTCTAAGTATAAATTATATATGATGGAATGTAATTCCTGTTATGAGCATGACTGATGGAAGGAGGTAGAGAGCAGATGCAAGGGTCCTGTTTCCCTTTTTGTTTATTTTCCAGTTACAGTGACCAGTAGGACTAGTCCATATCACTCAGATGAGCACAGTAGGTTGGTATCCTCTGCAAAAGGGCAGGAAGAGCCAGGGCTTCACGCCCAAGAAATAAACCAGTGCAGGGGGAAGGGCTGCTACGTATTTTTAAATGGTCTCCCTAAGTGCTGTGAAGCTTTGTTATTCAAAGTCTCGTGCATAATTCAGGACTCTTCTCCTTACATAAGTTTCTGAAGCAGGGAAGCAGCTAGATTTCTCCATTCATTTTGCCGAGTTAATCCACTCATACTTCAACTCTTCCTAGAGATGCAACTGATCTTAAATAAAATACTTTAGGTCCTTATTTATGATTGAGGATTTTTTTCCATAAACAGAAATAGAAGAACTAAGCAGACTCTTTATCTGTTCTAGATTAGATGTTTTGATAGTACAAAAACCCAGACTGATTTTTCTCTTGTTTCAGAGTTCACTATTTCAATCCCTATCCTCAAAAAATAAAATACAGTACTACTGTGTGCCTTCACAACTTTAGATTCTCATAAAGCTGTACCAAGTCCTGTTTGTCAGTCTTCCACAATGAAAAATCAAAATATTTACAAGACAGATAGCTCACCTTTTGAGCCCTTGTCAAATGCTTTTATTCCCTTTTCATTAATTCTTATTTTTCCCATTCCATAGCAACTTAATTAAGGGTTTGGGGTTTTTTCTCATCTTGGAATCTATTTTAAAACTATCTGCTATAGCTCCTTTGCTTCAGTTTCTCAACTCAAATTCATTTTTAGGTGTTGCTCCTTTTTCTAGCCTAACTAAGATCTAACAATAACTGCCTTCATTAGTGAAAGTTTCCTACAGAGATGCTTCAACCTAAGTTAGAAGCTGGCAAGGCTCTTGTTTGCTTAGGACTCATTCATGGAATAGAAAATCTGAAGCTGTGTTTGTCTTTTGCAGAAGTTATAACTAAAGGAAGAGAGTACAAAAAGCATCAATCTTCAACTAGATCAAATGATCAATAAAACCCACTCAAATTGCATCCAGCAAACATTCTGCTCAAGGAGACTCTGCTTCAGAAAAATGACTTCATCATAGCTGAGCAGAAAGTGTATCCTGTGGAAATAGTTATGGCCAGGCAGTGAGCTGATCTTCCATATGTTCTTTCACTCCCTGTGAAATAGAGGTGTGTTTGATTTTCTTCTGCCAATTTCAGTTGTCTCACTGTGCTCTGAAATCTCCAGATTGATTAATGGAGCTTCTCTGGAGAAAAAAGGATGTTTCTCTCCCCTACTTACATGTACGCTGTGCACTGCAGTGGCACACACTGGTTCGGTTGTTATATTGTGTTTGGGGACGTGTGTTCTTAATGGAAAAAAAAAGAAGAAAATTGTCAGACTTAAAATGAAATATGTTCTCCATTATTGATTTCCATAAACTTGAGCTTCTTGTTGAAGTTTTCATAACCATTGAGTCTCCAGTGCCTCTCTATCTGTAAACATTTTTAAGTGTTTGTCTCTGAGGATACATGTATGGGACCTGCTCATGTCTGACATAAACAGTTTCAGTTAAGGGGAAAACATATTTTTTTCCCTGACCTTGTGAAAACTGTGTACACAGAACTTTGTGGTCTAGATATTAAGGAGGCTGTTGCATTTCATTTTACTAGACTGAGGTTTCCTACGTACCTGAGAATCTCAGTTTCAATGGATAAAACAAGGGCTTAAGAGCTTTTGAAGTAATCATTACTTAGAAGACTGAAGGATTGTGCACTTACAGTAACTCTTACCTTGTTTTCCTGGAAACAGATGAAAAAAGTTTTCCTCCATCACTGTTGATGGAGGTGATTGTGATTTTGACATGTCTGCAGCTGATAAGTTTGGTTGCTGCAGGAGTTAGTTTAAACTTTATATTTTATTTAATGTTTCAAATAATAGTTTTGATTTTAAAAGGGATTATTCACAGACACTCTCCCCAGTAAATTCAATTTTTTAAATTTCTTGTGATCCTAGCTCTTCATAGATCTTTCCATGTTCCAGAGTTGTCCCCACTGGCTGATTTTGGTGGAGTGCTCTACCCTGTACCTCCTGACTGCATGAAACACATATAACACACCACATCTCTGCATGGTGTAACTCCAGTGTGTGCTTCTCTGTATTGGCACAGTGTGAGACAGAAGTGAGCAACACTCCCCTGTTGCAGTCACTCTTTATCCTCGTTTTCCTGTCATAGGAGCAGCACTGTAAGCAGAAATACTTGATAATACAAAGCGTGTTCCTTAAATCAGTTTTAACTGAAACTGCAGCCACTAATGGTAATTTTTTATGTATTGCATGTCACTACAAGGAAACTGAGAATGTTTCTGAACCTTCAACAGCACTTTCTCTGTAAATGGGAGATTCTTTTCAATTTAACCTTAAGGTAATTCAGAATTTCATGCCTTTATTATGCTCAGTAGGGGAATAATTGCTGTTATCATTTAACTGCATTTACACACAAATTTCTGACACAAGCTCAGTCTTGTTTACATCAATGCAGTTATATACATGAGGAAGTGCAAACTTTTACCTCAAAACTTGGTCTATCTGGATGACCAGAGAAGACCATGAAGCAATTTAACATGTACTTGCAACCAATTCATGGTACCCTTTCGAAAAATTGCAATTTTTATTAATCGCTATGAAAAGTAAGATCTTTAATAGAGAATTCTTTCTTAATGAACAGAGTTCTGTGTTGGAGAGCAAAGTGTGAAAGATTTAACATGACAGTATTGTTCTGAGGGGAATTTTGGTACTTTGAGGTCAATTCTTAGAGTAATTTATATAGGAAAAAATAGCTTAATACTGTTCTTGGCCCTAATTAAATGAAATTGGTATTCTTTCACACAGGTGCTTTATTTAGCAGGATGTGAAATATGAGAAAAGAAGCAATAATTTTATTGTAAGCTGAAGAAAAAGGTCCAGGAGCATGAACCTTTACAAGTGGCTTCATCTTACTTAAATGACACTTACAGAACAGTTAATTTCTATTCAGCAGTGGCTTTCCATCATTTAATTGGAAATATTCTATACTAAGAAATTGTCTTTCAGTAAGAACCACAGATTATTGCTTTCAGCTCTGGGGTCCTCAGCACAGGGAAGGTATGGACCTGTTGGAGGAAGCACAGAGGAGGATCACAAACATGACCAGAGGGCTGGGGCACTTCTCGTGGGGAAGAGCTGAGAGAGCTGGGTTTGTTCAGCCTGGCAAAGACAAGGCTCCTGGGAGACCTCAATGCAGTCTTTGAGTGCTTGAAGGGAACCTCTAAGAAAGGCAAGGACAGACTGTTTAGCAGGACCTGCTGTGATGAGTGGCAGTGGTTTTAAATGGAAATAGTGTAGATTTAGACTGGCTATAAATATGAAGGTTTTTACAATAAAAGTGGTGAAACTCTAGGACAGGTTGTCCAGAGAGGTGGTGGATGCCCCATCCCTAGAAACATTCAAGGTCAGGTTGGAGGGGCCTCTGAGCAGCTCGATCTGGTTGAAGAAGTTCATGCTCAGTGGACTGGGTGACCTTTAAAGGTCCCTTCCAACCCAAACCATTGTGTGACTCTCTGATTATTGAATTCAGTTCTTTTCAGGAATAGCTTTTCCATGAAACTGGGGGACCATGTTTTTTGACTGCACTTTGCTTTCTCTATGTTTCCTTGAAACTGTGATGAGCTTCATGATGGGGTCCAGCCTGAGCAAGGCATGACCCTTACTGTGGGCAGGAGTAAGAAAAAAAAAAAAAAAAACCACCTCATTCTTCAATTAATTTCCACCCCCCTACACTCCTGGACAGCGATGCTATGCAGGGTGCACTCGCAAAAAGAGCACTCCTTCTCTTCTAGCATTTTACACCGAGACACCAAGGCAAAGCTGATATCTTTAATGCCCTCTCATGACTGATTGTGGTCATTTTGTTTGCAAGAGGTGACGTGGGGGCCAGAGAGATCCCCAGGGTGCGGGCAGGGGAGCGTGGGTGCCGTGCGGGGCCGGGGGTTGTGTTTAGCCTCTAGAGGGTGCGCTCTGATCCCTCTTGATCACACAACAATTTGCTGTGACACAGGCGCCGAGCGGGTGAGTGCAGCCACTTATGCATGAGCAGCAGCAGCACCCAGCAGCACACACTGCCGAGGCGAGGCTCCCAGCTTATGTAATAAACCATTCCGCGTCCTGGGTACCCGGCGCACGAGATGGAGCCTGCCTCTTTTTTTTTTTTTTTTTTGTCACTGAATGGGGTGTTAGATATTCAATCAGCATTCAGATTTATGCTTCAGATGCTCATGAAAGAGGATGCTCTCCTTGGCGTGCCTGTCAGCGGTGATGCGTGCGTGCGGGTTTTTGTGTTTTTGGAGGTTTTTCCTGAAAACGTTAACACAAGCGTCCTGCCACGTAAACAGGTCTGGGGAGATCTGAAGAGTTAAGAGATTTGCAGTATAAGGTTTTATTTTACCCTTTGACTTCCTCATAAATCCTTTCTTTTTTTTTTTTCTTTAATGTGAAAGGTGTCTTCAGGAACATAGCTTATCATCTTCCTGTGATATATGTGAGCTTTAAAATGTAGTCTAAATTTGCTGGGAGAAAATCGTATTCAGGATCCAGTAATATAGTTGCATTCAAGACAGAATAAAAGGCTTATATTGCTACATTTGATTCAAAACAATGGCTTAATTGGCCAGGAAAATGTAGTTATCAGATGATAAAGATATGAAGTCAAGGGCAAGATATGCCTGAAAACAAGCTTTTTCCTGCCTAAAATTAGGCAAAGTTAATAGGTTAAATTTTGTTTATTGAATAAGAGAACCCAAAGTTGATTGATATAGTAATTTCAGTGTTTGCTATGGCAAATATTTAGCTCATTATCAGTTTTAATAGCATTTTGCAGAACAAGCCTTTTCTTGACATGCAGAAAATACTATTAAATTTCCCTGCATAGATACATTGTTATGACATGCAATAACTACTTGAATATAAAGGGGATTAATAATTTAAAAGGTGTTAACAAATTAGGGCCATCATTAAAAATAGACTTTGAACCATTTTGTAGAAAAATCAGATTGAGGTAATGCTCTGCTCTTATGATAAAGAATTACAGCATTAATTCTGCAAAGTGAACTTATTGCTCCTATTCGTCTCCAAAACCCTGGAGCATTAAAAGACAGGAAGAATGAAATGATCACTGCGTTTTTTCAGGCACAACAGCTCTAATATTTCCATCACAGTTTCACAGCTCAGCTTGCATGGTTGTGCTAGAGAAAAAAAACCATAAACGTCATGCTTCCCTTTGTTTTGTTTTTGCTGGTCTTATGGAATCAGGTCGAATTTTTTCAGACAGTTTATATTAATATACTGAGAATTTTGCTTGTACAGCATCTGTGCAGAGTATAAAGCAAACATTTCTTCTGTATAGAAGCTGTTCTTTTCTTGATTTTTAAATGTAATCCCCATGTTCCTTTTGCATTTTGTTTTTCCTTTCTTGCAACAATTGATGACCAGAGGCATTTCAAGGTTGAATTCTTGTTGCTTTGCAAATTATTAATTTGTTTTCTTTCCGACTTGAGATAAACAGAAATAAGATCATTTTTGAAGCCTTTTCTTCATTGTTTCAAATTGCATCCATGAAACATGCAGAAAAATAAAGGCTTTTTTTTTTTTTTTTTTTTTTTTTGGTGCAAGTGTATTAGGAAATACATTTGTGACTCCTACTCATGTGAGTAATCCCTGCCCATATTGTTTCACTGCACTGAGGGTCAGATGTGGACCCTTATTTTAGAAATAGCTCAGTCAAAAGATTTATATAAGATTTAAAAGGCTAGCCTTTAATTAGTGCTCATTTGCTTGTTGTTTACTTTCAGATGCAAGTTGGAGAAGGAAAAAAAAAATATGGGATTTAAGTAATGAATTTCACATTTGAAGGACAGAGATAACAGTTCTTAGGCCCCCAAAGGAAGCAAAATGTTTGTTCTCCCCCTCTCTCTTATTCTCACTTGCCATGGCAGTCATCTCCCTTCATAATATTTCCCTCTCATCCCCCTTCCTGAGTTTTCCCTCCCCTTCCTCTTGCACTTTCTGAGACCACAGAACCCAGATGGTGCCCTCACTGTTGCCAGACCCTGGGGGAACTGCTTCTGTTATACCCACCTCTCAGTAGCTGTACTAAGAAGCATGCCAAAAGTCCAGTGCTGAGATATGTTTAATTTTGATATTATTTCCTTTCCAGTGAATTTGTTTGTCAGCACCAATTTTTATCCC
This sequence comes from Trochalopteron elliotii, assembly GCA_024734555.1. Lineage (NCBI taxonomy): Eukaryota > Metazoa > Chordata > Aves > Passeriformes > Leiothrichidae > Trochalopteron > Trochalopteron elliotii. The sequence continues at coordinate 2,036,816 of JANPWX010000437.1, read as the reverse complement.
TAAATTCAAGTCTCCAATATTGGCAGTGGTGCAACATCGAGTTTAAATAAAACAATGAGTTTCTAGACATCTGGTTGTGATTTTAGCAGAGTCAGATGTTGTTAAAGCACCAATCAATAAATGGTTAAAGCATTGTTTATATAGCACCTCTATTCCTGCTAATACTGAAAAATTCATAATATCAGGACATTTTTCAGGCAGACATGTATGTTTTGGTGCATTCAAGAAGTACATATCCTTTTATATATCAATGTAACAGCGTTTGGGGTTTTTTAATTACACAGAATGAAGAAATGGATGGAGAAAGTAGACTATGTGGCAGAGGAGAAAAGATTTGTGTTCTGATAAAAGATAAAATAAGAGTAGCTGTGGTAGAGATACAGTTAACAAGGGCCATCAATGATAACAAAGTATTAGCACGTTATTAGCCAGTGGAAGATCAAGGACAGTATTAGTCTGTTCTGTGGCAGAGGGGAGAAGCTCTTAATAGGTGACCTAGGGGAGGTCAGTGTGCTTTAATGCTTTTTTGGCTTTAGTCTTCACTGAAAAGGTCAGCTGGGATCATGTGGCAAACAGAGTTTATGTGTGCCACAAGAAAAAAAATCAGCAAGATCCTAGGCTAGAACAGGAGAAAGTAGGCTAGAGAGTACTTAGAGGATATATATCTTCAAATCAGATTGCCTGCAGAAACTTGATCCTACAACCCTTAAAAAACTGGCTGGAACAATCTTGAGGTCATTAGCCATTTGTGAAAACTGATGGAGTTCAAGTCAGGTTCCAGAGTAGTGGAAAAAGACAAACCTTATGCCTGTTTTTAGAAAGGGAGAAAGGAGGAGCCAGCATGGAATTTCAGATAGATCAACTTAAGATCCAGTCTTGGAAAAATACCAGGATCTACAACCAGATGTTTAATAGATATCTAGAAGAAAAAACAGAAATCTGCAACAGCCAAAATGGGTTTGCTAATGCTAATTGTGTCAAGCGAAAATAATTACCAAGCAACAGGACTTCCAGGTAAAGAAGTTAAAACAAGGAGAACATATCTGATATAATCTTACTGGAGCTTTTGATATAGTGTTATATGCAACATTTATAAGCAAGAAAGGAAGCCTGAACTGCATGAATCTACTATCAAGTGGGTGAATAATGATTATTAAAATAAACCCTGACAAACAAAAGCTATCTGTGGCTGTTGTTAGAAATGGAAAGCTGTTTAGCTTGCTATTCCATGAGGATCTGAGTCTGTACTGGGTTGTATTTCCATTCCTTATCTGGAGACTGGAATAGTAAGTGTGCTTTACCTTGGAAGGGAACACAAACTAGGGAAGGAACATAAGCATTCTGCTCATGGTGGTGCAGTTCTAGAGGATCTTGGCAAACTGAGAAACACACGTGATGTTTTCAACCTTATGTGTGTGTTGGTGTGAGTATACATAATCAGGAGTAATCAAAGGCAGAATTACAAAAAGGGAGCAAGTACCAGTTGTGTAGAGGGTGGGAAAAAATCAGGACTAGCAGTAAATCACAAGCTGAACCTGAGTGAACAGTGTTCAGCTGTTGTGAAATCTGCAGACATCTTCCTGGGGTATTAAAAAATGATGACTCCTCAAGTAATCCTTCCGCTCTACTCAACACCAGTAAGCTGTCAGCTTAGTATCATAGCAGTGCTGGGTTTCATGCTTCATGGAGTATGCAGAACAGCTGGAGAAGGTGCAGGAAGGATGAAAAGGAGCTAAAAATCATGACCAAAAGAAAATATTGATTTAATGGTAGATTTGAGCTTCTGTGTCTATAGAAGATACTCAGGGAAGAACAAAATTGCAGGTTTGAGCTTTGCAGAATTTGAAGAGGGACATAAAATAAATAATTACCTTTTCTCTTTGTCCATAAGTTGAACTAAAAGTAGTGGACTGAAAAATTGCAGTTAATGGAAGGATGATTCTGATTAGCCACTAGGAAAAACTTTACAATATTATAGGAACTTTTTTCCAGTGGTTTATGAGTTGTCATTATGATGAGGGTGATTTATATATGTATTTGACATTCATATCAGAATACAGGCAGCAGCATTCCCAACATGCTGTGATTCTGGAGATAAGCCTGTGAAATGCCCATGACAGGATCTCATAGCCTAGAAAAGAGAAAAAGGAATGTTTTTCTGTGAACAAAAGACTGCATTTTATTTGGCAATTAAGATTCATTTGCTAAAAAAGAGTGGGTAATAAATTTCATTTCTGTGTGTCTCAGTATGCCCATCTGTGAAATCAGCTTTAAGATGTTGGTATTTTTTTGTAAAACAGCTTTCCAAAATACTTCTTGGCTTAAGGATATTGAAAGCTATTCCTTGCCTACCCCAGTTCATCCCCTCATCTTTTCCTTTCTGGAAGTTCTCCAGCTCTTTCTTCTCTTCTTGTCCATGCTCCTCCTCTGCAGAAACTATTCCAAGGCTACCAATCTATCAAATTTTTCTATCCAATTGATTCTGATGGCAACAATATTCATTTTTGCTGATTGTTGGAAAGCCTGGAATCAGCTTCCCATTCAAGTTTGAACTGAGGGAGGGCTATGAAGACTGAGAGTGAAATCCACTTATTGGAGCAAAGTTCACAGCTGCAGTCTGGACTCTTCCCTCCTTCCATTGCCTGTTTCTTCTCTCTCTGACTAAAATAACAAACCAGCGTTTTTCATCTCCACTTTCCAGCCCAGGACCATTTCACCTCTTCCCATGATGGAGTCTTAGAACCTCTGGTAATTAGCATTCAAAGGTGACCACATGCTGCAAGTGAAATGCCTGTTTTCCCACTAGCCAGGGTCAGCCAAGAGATCCATTTTCTCATTCAACATTTTGTGTGCACTCACAAGATTGTTTCTCTTGCTGCCAAGTCTTCCAGTACAGTAGGCTGCTCATTAAATTTTATTTTTTCAATTTAAAAATATTTCCATGTAAACTCAAGGTTAGCCATAGGTAGCTAGCAAGTAAGATGAATTTGACAGAAATTCTACTGGGTCTGTAGTGTTTTCTTCCTCTACTAAATATTAAGGAATCTATAACCCAAGAAAGGGCTTTTCAAGGGAAACGAAGCAAATAGAAAATTGGGACATGGGGTGTATATTGCAAAATATTAAATATTTGAGTATTTTTTCCATGTTTTTTGGCCTCTAAAAATTACAGATATTTATAGATTTGGAATTCTGACAACTATATGAAAAACGAATTGTGTGCAATGCCTTATGGTTGAACTGTATCTATAATTTCAGCAGTTTCCTGCAAGCATTTAAATTATTTGCTTACATTTTGGAGGAAGAAGAGAAAGAAAAAAGAGAAAGATTGATGGAAGTTTTTTCTGAGGCTGACTTAATAAATGTGACAATCAAATATGAGGATTTTTGGAAACAGAGATAAGCGACGCTAGCCTGAAGGCTGAACTTAATGTCAAAGAGGGTGTTCATGCAAAGTAAAGCAGTGTATCTAGTAAACTAGAGAAATATCATCTTTGGAGGAAAAAATCTCTAAAGATTTTATGCCACTTTTAACAGGCAATAACAAAAAAGCCCTAGCTGTACCTCAGGATATGATCAGTCTTTTTGAACTGCATTTGTTCAGTGCTTTTTTGTTCTTCAGTGCTGTCTGCTAGCATTCCCTGTCTCAGTTATAAGGCTCAGAGTTTGGCAGTTTTATTTCTTTGTTATATTTTCATCATGTGAGATAAAAAGTCACGGATGAGTGATATAATGGAAACAAATGTTACCTGTGTCTGAGCAGGAGAAAAAAGCCCTCAGTTGCACTGAATCCATGCTGTTATTCTTTCATAAAATTGTTTGAAATTTTTTGAAAATGATAGGTGATTTTTTTTCCTTCTCTGCTCAGCCAAACTGCCTCTCTACCAGAAGGGGAGTTCAGTAACCACCTTAGGAAAAGCATTTCTCAGGAAAGCTGAGGTTGAGACTGTTGTAGGCATGATCTGTTCAGACTCTGTAGGGGGGATGAAGGCTGCATCACTCTCGAGTAGCCCCTGGAGGTTAGCTCAGAGCAGCAGTACAGCTTTGGAGGGAGCTGTCAGCCCTCTGGGCTACAGGGATGTGCTCTTTTTAATAAGTACATTGCACAAGACAGTACCTATGAGGTAAAGGGCATTAAAGGGCATTTTTTCACAAGAAAGTCTTTCTTAAAATAATGATTAATAAGTCCAAAGCTGCACAGTTAATTTGTGAAAAATACAGTGTGTTCAAAATACCAAGCAGTCCTAGATGCTTTCCGTGTGAATATAGCCTCAACCAAGTACATTCTACAGAGGGGAAGTTTGGTTCATCCCTTGCTCAGAGGTTTGAATTTAAGCTCTATTTGTTTTCACCAGTTGTGAAGAAGGGGGTTAGTAATATGAAGATCATTTAATGCTATAGTGTCTCGTCAAGTAAACAATATTTAATTTGATTAGTCTGAATATTCATTTTTGGGGTGGAGGAATTGGCAGAACTCCTTGTTTAAAAAAAGGGAATACTAATAGGTATGCATTTGCTAGATATCACAACGCCATGCATCTTCCAATCAATTGCTTTTCAGAATGTGGGATGCAGCAGATTTTGAGGGTATTGTATGTAATTTATACTTTTTTTCTTTTTTAGTACGTGGTTGTGGCAAACACTTCATATATATCATGTTGTTTTCAAGTTTAACTACTTCATTTAGTTACTGAAAGGTTAGTCTTTTTTCTTGGACACTTATTAGGTAAACACATCAAAAAGTTACTCAAAAATTAAAATGGAGCATTATGTTATCAACACATTGAGCAAAACTTCCATATTTAAGACCAGCAATTGAGTGAGCTAAATCAGACAATACTTTTAATATGAAATGACATGACAAAGAGTCTCTTGGATTTTCTTTTACATATTTTTCATTAATATGAAATCTTGATGTCTGCTGTTCATAGACATGATTCACTGACTTGCTCACTGAATTTGAGCAGTCGTAATCAAAACATCACTGATGAACTGGTCTAAAATGAAACTGCAAGATTGCCTGGATTTTTATTTCCAAAGAAATGCATGTCTGCCAGAAATGAAGAATGAGGTTCTGGTTGTCCTAAAGTTATTACGGGTGGGAGATTACACGGACATATATGGTAGTGATGAACAGAGATCAGAGAGACCGGAACATCAAGGGGAAGGAGAAATGGGAATTAAGAGATCAAAGACTGTAGAGGAACTGGAGGGAGAGTTGGCTTTGTCTTCACTGCCAAAAAAGGTGTGTTTTTTGTGTGAAAAAACTAACAGTAGCTGTAGTTATTTTGCTGTGGAAGACAACAAAAGCCTTGTAGCTTTTACTGTGATCTGGCTGAACAAGTTCAACTGTAGAAGTGAACTGTAACACCTGTCCTTTGTCTCCATTTTACTTAAAAGTAAGGTAATTTTTAATGAATGAACAGGGTAAAAATTGCTCTGTCTTTGCCTTATTTCATTGAACACTATTCAGAGAGAAAAAGCATAACAATAAAGAGCAGCCTAAATTAGACAGAAGTCTGATTTTCATAGTTAGCAACAATTATCACCACGAGAAGGACTCAGACTATCAGAAAAGCACATGGAGAATAATATCTGGAGAGGATAAGGCACTGAGGGTGTGCACTATGAGATAGGAATTTATTTCACTCCATGCCACTAATTTGCTTTGCAAGTATTGATTCACCTTTTCTCTCTGATGCATCTTTTTCTCTTGTTTCTTAAATAATCACAGAAAATCACAGCTATTCATTAATTCTTCTCTTAATCTTTCATTATTCAAGGAAAAAGCTCGCTGAAACCTAAGGTCATATCTCTTTAATACTGGCTATTTATAATTAGGCAGTGAAAACCATACCTAAATATTTAAAGCAGTTTGAGATGTTGATTACCCAGAACTCCCAATAGAAATATACACTTCATTTATAAGAAGCCTAGGGAGAGAAGGAAATGTGTGTGATTTTGGAAGTTTTGAAAGTGTATGTTAAAAAATTGTCTGAACAAAATGGTCCAGGTAGTTTATTCTGATTTTGAACATCAGTATTATTCCAGGACCATTCTTTATTATCTTGCACGCCTTGGATTTCAGTCAAAGATGTGGAATTAAATGCTTAAATGGAGCAATCCAGTTTTAAAGAGGTTTTCCATAAATTATAGCTTTTCATATACTTTCTCATATAAAATTAATTGAGACTTTCAGGAAACTTGTCTACAATTTCCTCCACCTCCTCAGTAGCAGACAAGACTTTGACAGAAAGCTTTGTATAAAGAAGAACCTGTGAGAGCACAGTTATGCTGGGTCTTATCCTAAGTTTCCTTTATCATAGAAGTTTCTGTGGAAGGAATTTGCACAATAAGAATATGTTTATGACAGTAAATCCACCAGAAATAGAATTTATCATCCTTGAGTTACATTGGAAACAGTTGTTTCAGTTTGGGGAAATATTTTAGCTCTGCTAAATTTTCATCTACAAATGTGTACTGGAAGGCAACATATCTACTACCAGAGAATATAGTGTATAATTCTCATTTCTAGTATCTGAAAATGATTAAGACAAAAATATCCTTATCCCTAATGTTAAAAAGCAATAATAATACAGCTAAGCAGTAATAACTTGGTCTTCTGATCTTCAGGATAGACATCCAAGTAGCATCCTCTTGAATTCACAGCAAAAGAATAAGTTTTTTAATAGAGTAAATTTTCCTCTAGGATTATGTGCTTATGTCTGCTGCCTACCTCATCCAGGGACTTGATTCTTTGTTTAGTATAAGTAGCATAAAAGAGAACAATAAAAGAGAAGGCTGGGCTCCTTTGCCCTCTGCAGACTAGATTGCCTTAAGAGACACTGAGACCAGTAGAGAAAAAAGAAATTACACTGATCCAATAGACATACTGCTGAGAGGTTTCTATTATATTCTTACCTCAGACATTGTACCACCATTAAATTCACACTTTCAGGCCCTGGGAATCAGGTCAGCATGACAGAGAAGTTTGGCTAAAATGAATCTGCTATATTAGTTTTTGTGAAAATGATTAAGCTCTGCAGGTTCAAGATCAGGACTATTTTTCAAGCAGTCACTGTTTCAAAGCTAGGCAAATAAACCCTGATAAAAAAGAGAAAATCATAGGGAGTCAGACCAAGATGAAATTGAGTATCAGAGTAAACAAACTACCTGAATACATGATCTCAAGTAGGAAAACAACACAGAGTCATTTGTTTGGCACAGTTAAAAATCAGCTGCCAGGCATATTTTTTTTTAAGTATTTTAAGTAGACTGCCCATCAAATAAGCATAATTATAATCAAAATTCTTACAACGTTCTCAAAATTCCTAAAGGCAATCAGCTCCACTCAAATTAGTAACTTGGATAAATCACCATTAATTAGCTAATATAAGCCAGCAGGTGGTTTTGAGCCCAGAGAGATTCCCTGGTTATTTAAATTATGTATACTATACTACACCAAAGATATAATAAGTAAAAGGGGAACAACAGGCACAAGTCTGCTAAGAAAATAAACAACAACAACAAAAGCATTCTTTAGGGATGATGCCTAACCAAGGTCTTCTCCAAGTCCCTACACCCTACCCAAAGCAATACAAGATGTCTTTGACCCCCAGCTCAGATAGAGTCATCCAGGAATGTTCTATGTGGTTCCTATTTCACCTCTGAAATATATGCAGAAAACAAATCTGCATTGGAAGCTTGCTTGGAAAGGTTAGTTCTGAAGATTTTGTGATTACTAGAATGACAGAGAGAGCAGTGACTGTTTTACAGAAATGCAGCACTGAAACCAAAGGGATAGCCTTGTCATACACACACTCATCCCAAAAACAGTGGGAGACTTTTTTTTTGTGAGCTTTGTCGGCAATTCCTGTGAATAAATAAAATTACATAATTTTAAAAGATTAATGTCTTCTGTGACCAATGCTGTTGTGGTCACTTGTGGCCAATAACTGTTAGGCACCAAACCAAACGTTTTCACATTAGTATTTCAGAAGAAAATCAGGGTTTTTTTAAATACTGGTACCAATAGTGTCATGAAATCCAGAGATTCTTTGAGAAAGCTGACCCAAAGTATTATCTTTCAATAACTCCTACTTGCATGGTGTGTTATCCTAAAAATCTCAGGGATTGCCATAAAATTCTGTCATAATTTAGTCCATGCTTATGCTTGGTGGTCATGCAAAATCGAGGCTCAATTGTGTTTTAGAGTGTCTGATTGAAGAAAATGACACTATGTACAAAGAAACAGCAAGATCAATCCAGATATTTGTATTTGTCTCACTGAAAGAGAGACTGTGGACAGTGATGCAGTAACAATACTTTGAAGGATTAAAACCTCTGCCAGGTTTTACTGAGTGATCTACAGGTCTGGTAGTAATGTTTAATCCCAAAGCGTGCTCTGGAATCCACCTGTGCCTTTCACATCAATCAGCTCAATGTGGTGTTCTGTTTACAAAGAACTGAGATTGTGTATCACATTGTACTCCTGCCTCTGTGTCTGGCAGAAACTCTCTGTTGCTGGCATTTTCTTCAGGCTGGGTGATGTATTTTGATGAACTTCTTTTCATACATTTATGCAGGGTTCTGGTCTATCCCACTTTTATTTTCAATGTAAACGATAAATGTAATGTAAACCTGTTATCCAATAACTATTTAGCATTTTCACTCAAACACAAGTTTCAGTAAATTGAGTCTGTTCAATAGAAAAACGAATAGCAGATTAAGAAGTTTCTCATTGCCATATTAGAACCCAAATCCTAAAGTTATCATTTTTCTAAGCAGAGAAAACATGAAGCCTGTACCTACCTAAGTCCTTCCCACCTCAGCAATAAACACACAGGAACTGGGCTTATTCTCATATCAGTGGGGAGTCAAGGCAGTTCCTGAGTTACTTGAAAAAGCGTCAAGACATGTTAGCAAAGTATGTACAAATGGTAACAACCATAGCTAATTGTGTAGGTTAAATTAATTCCATATGTACACAAAAATAATATCACTAGTTTTTTAAAAATGTGTCTTGCATTGTGTTTTAAACTACCTTAATAATTCTGGTCTTCACAGTATAGAAGTATACAGCTGTTTGGGGGGAAAAAAAACCAGACTTGTTGTTCAACACAGGCAACACTGCCCTTTGATATCTTTTTTTGGACTTTGTAATAATGCTGTAACTACTGCTGTTCCCAAATATTTTATTTATAAAAACTGTCCTCCCACAGGGCGGCTGCAGATGATCTGCAAGCTGAAGACCAGTCTGCAAACTCCTCTCACTCTAGGAAATGGTGCTCCTGTTTGTAAATATCAGTGCTAGTCCTGGGTTTTTTAACGACTGGTGTGCTCCCAATTTCAGTACAACAGCACAGGATCCAGCTCTTGGGTAAAGAGTGGAGGTGACAGTTTAGTGTCCAGTCTTTCCATGGCAATGCCAATATGTTCTGTTGTTGCTAAAACCATAGAAAAGCAGTCTGAATGCCTGAATTAGCACCACAGGCAGAATCGGTGTTATTCTTCCAAGAAAAAATAGTCATTTGATATCTTGGAGGGGTCAGCACTGAGAAACCATCATTTGTTAGTAGCTTTTGAATGGAAGTGAAATAGGTGTTAACGTTCAGAAAATGTCAAGTTCGAGAGAATGAGTTTTAGTCACCAAAAATGTGAAATTGAGAGGGTGATGAAAACCCCTGGTAGTGTTTAGCAGAGGTCATTTAAGTCTTGTTTCCTACATGGAGCAATTGGAAGAGTTCCTCTGTAGGTTTTTATGCTAACCCTTCTCTAATCTCCATGATTAGAGATCATGCTTTTCTAATACTAACATGAGATAGGGAAAATAGACTGCAGTAAGATGGATCAAAGGCCTGATTGACCTGGTGTCTCTCCAGCAGTGGCCAATAGATTAGGAGAAAACATAAAACCAAGAAATTTGGAAGGAAGCCCTCTGTGTGATATTCTCTCCATATCTTCAGCAACAAGTCAGAGACTTCTTGAAGAAGTTGAATCTAGATCCCATTATATTTAATAGGCTTTCCTGTATTTGTCCACGAACTTCTCCAGTGCATTTCTGTTGCATAACTGGCAGCCAAGGCACCCCATTGAATTTGGAAGCTAAAATGAAGCTTCCTTGGATCTGCCCTTAGCCTGGGGTTTTGCAGCTTTAGTTGTGACTTTTGCTCTGTAAGAAAGTAAGTTACCATTTCTCACTCCTTTTCTTCATGGCACTAATGAAAAAAAATGCATTTCTTTATATCCTGCCATCAGTCATCTTTCTATCAAGCTGAAGCTTCCAATCTCCCTGTGCATAAAAGACATTTTACATCCATGTAGCAATTTGCATTTATCAACACTGAATTTTATCTGACACTTTATTGCCCAGTCATAAACTCTTTTTGAAATTCTTTAAAGTTTTGGTTTTGATCACCCTGTATAATTTTTTTGTCAGTGTAGGTTCTGTCACTTTGCTGTTCACCAAGATTTTGAGTCATTGTTGGGGTTTATTTAAATGTTTACGGTACAAATTCTGCCTTAGATCCCTGTTAAATTCACTACTGATGTTTCTTCATAATGAAAATCAATCCATTTATTCTTATCTTTACTTTCTACCTTTAACTAGCTGTTAAACCAGGGAAGATATCTGAAGCATTCTGAGAATCTAATCAACCAGGTAATATCATCCAGATCTCTTGTATTCCTCAAAAGAAAATAATCTCAGGAGACCTCTACAAAAGTGATCTTGATTTCTTTTCCTCATTATAACATCTTAATTTACTTATTTATGATTATATCATTATATCCTTTATTAGAGTTGTAGCTAATTTGCCTGGTTTGAAAGTCAGATTTTTACTGGTCTCTCCTCCCATGGCACATTCTTGGTTTTAATTAATGTCTTGTTTAGCTTCATGTCACTCTTGTACTGAGGCTGAATTAAGCAATACCTTCATACATGTCCTTTAAACCTCTTGAGCAAATACTACTTTCTTGCCTGATTGATTTGTCAGCTTGTTCTAATCCTACTATAACAATGTTTCAGTTTGGGAGACTGTTCCTCTCTTATCTAGAAAATAAAAATGCTGATCTCTGCTGGAGGTCTTCCTTACTGACCACCATCCCAAGAATACATTTCGCCTTTCTGATGTTACCTTTTATTCCTTGATCTCTCGTTCAACTTTTTTGTGGGTGTGTTTGTTTTTCTGGGGAAAAAAGAAGAAATATGTAATTGTGCTTTTTACCACTATTTCATCCTTAGGGACACAAATAGAAATAGGAAAACAACACAATCTGTGAAGGTGTGATACCTGAATATCAGTGCTCTGTTATTTTTGTGTGGTCATCATAAAATAAAGCACTGGGTTAAGTTGTACTTTTATGCCCATACCCTGAAAACTTCCAGCTGTTGTATTTTAGAAAATTCTCTCTGATATCTTGAAAGTTCACATTAGAGTTCACTTTAAAGCCAGGGAGTCATCAGCTGTTCGTAGGTGCAGTGAGGGGGTCAAGTTGGTGTTCGTGGGGTGTGGCAGAGAGCAGCTTTCTGTGTCAGTGGCAAATGAGCAGGATACAGAGTGATTGTGATTCAGCTGCATCCTCCTGGGCTATCCAGGGGAATTTTTGATGGGCAATTTCTATAGAGGCCCTGATTCTGCTTTTAATTGAGATATTAGAGACATCTGTACCTTCCTTCTTGCATTTTCAAAGTTCAAGGGAAGCTTCCTCAGTAATCATTGTCAGAATACATCATGTGGTTACTAAACTTTTAGTCACTGGTTTTCCTTGTATTGTCTTGTTCATTAGTTTTTTGGAGAAAGAAAAAAACCTCTGTATTGTTAATGACCATTTCCACTCTTCTTTCTTTCATCATCTTTTCACATTTTTGCTGTCTTCAGGGTTTTCTTTCATCTTTTCCCTGCAAAGCTCTCCTGATAGGGACTTCACTCCTTTTTCTCTCCTCACAGCACTGGTTAAATGATCAGAGATGAAGTTTGATTTGATAGCAAAGTGCCATTATTTGAATTTAGAGATAATATCCTAATTGAAGTGGGAGTAGAAAAAGAGGCTTATTCAAGGATATTGCTTTAACTTATCTGCAGAATCAGGCAAATACCACTGCCTTAGATATTGGGAGAACATTCAAACTTCTTTGGGGAAACAAATGGAGGGAATAGTTCAGTGAAAGTGTCCTGGAAGGCTTTGGGTACTTGAGAGAAAGGGAGAGACAGAAATAGTTTGGAATGCATAAATGTGGTGAAACAGTAGAAAGCACCAGCACTCAAAGAAGGAAAGAATTGTATCTTCTGAAAGTTTTACCTGCTAACCTTCAAGGTAGGGGCAGGGATTTAAACAAAACAAAAAAAAATCAGTTTGTGATCCTTTGTGGCTCACTTTTGCCAGGTCTTCAGTTTGTGCAGGAGTCCTGAAAGGTTCTAGGCTTGCTGGCTTGTTTTGCAAATTTCAGAAGAAACAATGTGTGCTCTGTGGTATCTTGTGTGAGCTTTTCAAAATTAGCTTCAAAGCTGGCATATTACATTTTTGCCAAGTCATATTTTCTCACAAGTGTATGATGCATGCTTGAATTAAGATGTCATGATTTATTTAAATGTCTGCAAAAAAAATTACAAAAAATTCATGTCCTTTTTTCAACAGCTTAACTTTTAACACTTTACAGTGTCCTAAGACTGCTGTTTTTTCTATGTACTTTCTGTATATAGTGAAGACCTACATTTATAAAAATATACTTAAAAGTATGTAGGTATAAATGTAAACTTTGATTGATATTATAGCCCCTGTGGTTAATAAAGTGACTTGGGGAGTTTTACAAAGTCAGGATTTAGTCCAGACCTGAACCAGTAGTTTGGCTTAGCAAATATATTATATACAAAATCCTTAATTAGCATTGTCTTACTAAATTTAGTTGTCCATTAACAGATCCAGAACTCTTCAAAATAAATTTCTTGTATCATAATTTAAACTTCTCTACTAAAACTACCCTTAGGATGCCAGTAGCGGTTGTCTTTATTGAGTTGTAAATAATTTGTGTGTGAGATTAAACTTCAGATGAAGTTATAAAAAATACTTTGTTTCGTTAAAGCATTACTTAAAAGCTTGTGGGGAACTGAGTTGTAACTATTTCTATCTGTGACATGTTGTTCCTATAAAATCAGAAAACAAATCTCATACTAAACTTGCCTTTTCACATAATTGTTAATTGTGAAGCTACTTTGCCATTATAAATAATAGTTTGAATGTAAATATATAAAGGAAATGTGTATTTGAGATGGCTCTACTTTTGATATAGGTGAACTTAGCAATCTCTAAACTAACAATGTCCTAGAAGTCAGAGTGATTCCTCTTTCTGAATGCCATCTTATACCAACTCTTGAAAGAAAAGCACAAATAATGGATACAAGATTGAGATCTTTAGTGTCAGTAAAAAAATAGAAGAGAATGTTCCTTTTTTTGAAGTGGTATTGCTTCTTGCCTCTGCATTCAGGAAGGAGTAAAATCATGCAGAACTAAATGCTCATCACAGTGGTCTGATTAGTTTGCATATGGATAAGGTGCACAAATTAATACTTAGATTTGGATTATTATTTGAAAAGTAATCTGAAAGTTATTTTATTAGCATATTAAACAATCATATTAACCAATAACAAAAAACATGCAGTTTAACATTCTTACGCAGAAGTAGAACGCACAAAAACTAACATTGACTTCTCTCTTCTTTCAAGTAAACAAACTTGCAGATAGGTTCAAAATGTTTAATTTAATTACTATTCAAATTGAAGTCAATGACTAGAAAGGGAATCTAGAACAAATGTGCACTGCAGTTTACCCTAAAGGAAGAAATATTGAGCCAATGAAAACAACCTATAGAGAATGGGAAATAACAGGCATGTGCTGGCATATTAGGAATGTCTCTCCATAGATGTGGAAGTTTTATTTCACATTGTCCTCACCCTTCTCAATAAGAATGACTGATAGCTTCACTTTGTGATTTCCCAGCTTTTAAGAGTCTATTTTTATTTATTTTTTATGACCAACCTTGCACTTGTTAAATGTAATTTTTGCTTTATGTAACATAGAAAAAAGCACATCTGCAGTATGCTGTCCCATGAATTAACAAGAATGACTGGACATAAGACAAGAAATCCTTTAAAAACATATGTTCACATTAAATATCTGGGCTAGCTCAGTAAAGGAGGTCTTATGGGGTCATTTTTGATGCAATGCAAGTAAACCATTTTTGCTCTTCTGAAATAGTTTCTTTCAGGTTTATATTGAGCTTGTGTAATGGCACATTACATAAATAAGGGCTTAGTTTGTACATTAGTCTTTTACATCTTGGATTCTTGCTAAATCCTTGTTTTTACTAACTTGATGCTTAAGAGATATTGATTTCTGCTACGCATGCCTGTGGTGTTTATTTTGATATGTCTGGGATTAAAAACGAAATTAACACGCATAATCAGTTTTCTTAGAATTAAAAAGGGTGCTTTGGCATCTTTGGTTACATTCTTTGAAGAAAAAAGAGAGCAGAAGAGATGTGATGAAAAAGGGATTGATTTATTCAATCACTGGGTATAAAAACATTAGCCCTGGGAAAGACCCTTCCTCTAAGAGCTTTAGCTGCCCAGTCTCACTTGTGTGGCACAAAATAATTTGCATTTTTAGAGAAAATTCATGCCTTCTGTGAGCTCTAGTGAAACATGAATAAATTGCTTTCTTTTCCTCTTTTTCTGATTTTATAAAGCTGAATCCATTAGGGGCTGAGTCAAACTGTAATGAAAGAAAGGCAACAACTGAGATGATGGAAACCCTGGATTAGATTTCTTAGTAGTCCAAGCCCAGCTGTCATGGCCTACGTGTCAAGTTAGTGCTCTTTGGGGAGGCCTGGCAGTACATGTGAATATTTTTTTTTTAACTGCTGTGTTACAACAGGTCTCTAAAGCAGCTAGGAATTAAACAGAGATGCAGAGATTAAGAATTAAATAGAGCCACAGCAAACAGTCCACCAGGGAGACTTGCAGTGGGGCAAGTAAACCTTCCCAGGGCTATTACCTACTGCCATGCCTGGCAGGGTTGCCTGTGACCTGGGGACTCTGAAACCTCTAAGCAGGGCTGTTTTATTCCAATTTATAGCAATGAATTTTGTCTGTTACACCTTGGGAGCTTTGCTATGAGGTAGGACTGTGGTTTGATCAGAACAGGCAGATCCCAGCATGGATTTTAAGCCAGTTACTGTTTTTATTAGGAAGACCTGGTGTCAAAGCACCAAACATTCATCTGAGTACAGACTGATGTTAAATTATCAAATTACTGGTACCCAGAGTTTTCTACCTAATGCTTGGAACTTACCCAGCTTCCAAAGAGGCTCACATCCTCCCATGAAGGGGCATGATGGCACAGTCAAGGGGTCTCCCAGTCTGTAATAGATTCAGACACCTGAGAGCATCTGAAGTTCACCATTCACTTTCTGAATTTGGGGAAATTGTGGTATTTTCAAGCCTAAGATAATTTCATAACAAATTTCCTCAATTGTTGGAACATTTTATTTAAAAAAAAAATCTGCCAGAATCTTTATCAGACTTGTGCCCTGGGGAAAAATTCCTTCCTTATTTCTCAACTGGTGGCTTTGTATGATTTCTCTCATCTTAGGACAGCATTTCAAACCAGCAGCAGCTGGTGTCTGCCTGCACTTCCACTGGTGCCTTTGTGAGGGACAGAACTGAGCAGCAACACCTAAATAACCCTGTTTCCTTTTCTTCCCTTGCATTGTGGTTGTGGAAGAGATCCAAAAGAAGCCAGCTCACCTGCACATAGAAGTCTATGCCTCCCTTCAGCTCTGTTAAGTGTCTGCCACACCGGTAGTATCTGCTGGTGACTCTCGTCACAGTGGTCAAGGAGTGGAGTGGCAGGGTGACATCTTTTACTTCATGAAGACATTTTGCTTGCCAGCTGCATTCTTCTAGTCTCTGCTGTTCCTAGAGCAAAACAATGTGACTGATATGGCATAATTCAAAGCGAAATTAAAATTTCTGAAGTCAAATGTTTTCTAAAAAGATCTGTTTTGAAGCAATTTGGCAAAGCGGACATAACCATGCTAACTTCAGTGAAGCTGCATTGGCTGCATCACTTGAGATTTGGGCCCAGACTAGCCAGAGCATTTATTTTTAAATTCCAGCCTTCTACTGGCTTTTTCTTAAAAGTCTCTGTAGTTCTATAACTTTCTAAAGTAGCTCACAAGTCTTGTGCTACTGCTAATAAAACAGAAAATCCATTTCCATTTTTCAGTGTAATCTTTTTTTCATGTGAATCTATTTCTCATCAAAAGAAGTGGGTGAGTGGCATGAAAGCTGGAGCTCTCTACTAATCTGTAAAGACAAGGAGTGGCTTTTCAAGTTGTCACACGTTGTCTGGAGGAACATGGCCGTAAATTCAAAAACTAGGAGGGAGAAACTGAATGCCCTGTGTTGCTGTGCCCAGCAAAAGTGTTGTTCCCAATGCCTGGTGAAGAGAATTAGGTCTGGTTTCTGATTCTGTGTTCTCAATCTATTGGTAAAATCAGCAACAACAGCTGAGACAAAGAGGATTCTCCCTCTCTCCGTGGGAGAGATGTGTCCCATAGCACACCAGTGTCAGCAAGTGTCACTGCAAGGACCCTGCATAAACCAGGATTTTTATTTCCAGCAGCTGTTTTTGTTGATTATTTTTAAAAGATAAATAGGAGCACTTTGCATCAGTCTTGGAGGGGACCACTATTCTCCCCAGACAAGTTTGGTCACAAGAAAATTAATACTTCTTTAAGTGATTGCATACCTTCTTTTTAAAAAACATCATCTTCCAGACACTTCTCTACATCTCCTCAGCCAGAGAGCATGCTCTCATGCCTGAGGTGCCTTAGAAGATGTAAAACTAAAGTCAGGTAAGGAGAAAAAAATCTCCATGGCATTCCTTTTTCTCTTTGTAGCAGATGCCTTGCTGGGATTTCTCTGCTTCACTGACTTCTGCTTCTGTGCTCAGATGATACTTTTGGCTAAGCTCTGGGAAGAGTTTCCCAGGCAAAAAAAACCCCAAAAAAACTGCATTATAGAGATCTCAGATGACAGTTTGCAAGTCACCAGGCAGAGTCATCACTGGAGATGCTGAAAGTCTCAGTCATGAGAAAGTGCTCTTACAAATGTAATTATAGAAGAGTGGGCAAACTTTTAGAGGCCAGAAAACAGCAGAGCCAAACTAGAGCATAAAGAATGAGAGCTGCAGAACAAGAAACTCTCAACAAAATTACGCAGGACACTCATGTCAAAATACAGAGATAAAGCAAAAATAAATAAAATCAGAGATATTTTAAGTCAGAGCAGTCTGACACTGTATTTTAACCTAAGTATGATGATGGCATACAGTTCAGCAAGAGGACGTGTTTAAATAATCTGTGTTTCCCAGCTTTCCTCCCCTGGGACACCTTTAAGAACCTGAATTTCAGAGAATGGGGTGCTAACCACTCTGTCACAGTCAGGTCCTTTGAAGACACATCAAGCTGCATATTCAGAAATAAGTATTACACACTGCCTGTGAGCAGCTCCTCTGCTCAGTGTTTTGCCCAATGGGTAGAAGATGGTGCTCACAAAAGGCAGGTATGAACTGGCCTGCTGTGCTATCTTGCAGATTTTAATTATGCCTTTATACCAAGTATTTAACAGACAAAGTGCACTATGTCTGAGTAAAGGAAAAGGACAAGGTTTTGTGTGTAGTCATACACGAAAGTTGCACAGTAAATGCAAAAGGGGATTCTCCAACAGAGTATTTAAATTTACAGTACAAGGACTGTAGTGGACTGGGGGAAGACAGCAGGAAATTTTCAGTGTAGTGGATTCGGTATGTATTGCTGTCAGAATTGTCACTGTGTTTGAAATCTGTTTTTGCAGCTACTGTACTGTATTTATTTCCTGAGCACCCAATATATCTGGCTTCACTTTTTTTTTAATTGAAGTAGCCATGATAATTCTGCACACAAATTAGGAACAAATACACTGCTTCTGTTACGATCAGTATGTTGTCAGAAACATCAGCCCACTTACTGCTTCTTTGCCCTTTGCAATGCGAGTAGATTTCATTCATAACTCTAAAGATGTGTGTTAAATCTTTGATGCATATATCACTGAGATAGACACATTTCTGTAAAAGTCTATAGTAATGCCTCTAAAAATACTGGCAGATGTTCTTTGAGACAATACAATGTCACTTCTATGAGCAAGGTAAGGGTTTCCTTTCCTATGGGAAGGAAGTAGATTTCTGAGTAGATTTCACGCTCAGTCTGTAGTGATAGCTCCTGTTGGCAGAGGTAGAGGTAATAGAAGTGTCTTTCTGCTCCTTGTGTGTTCTCTCCTCACCAGCTCCTCAGAGTAGGCAAAAGTGAGTTTGGCTTCTACCACAAGGGTAAGCAGACACCCTTTGCTCAGAAGTTTGCTTTCTCAGCAGGTCCCCCCAGGACTTGTCCTGTCTTTAGGAGACAGCAAGTAGATTCCAGTTGTGATCATTCTGCATCAGGCTAGGGGCTGAAAGAAAAGAAACCCTTCTCTAGGCCATTTGGGAATTCTACTTTGCACTGTGGAAATTCTCATTACCAGCTGGGCAGATGCTCACCTGCTTTGTGTTGCTGGAAAACTTTGTCTTTGACTGAGAATGTTTCAAGACACTGAATGGCAAATACAGAGTAGAGCCAGAGACAAGATATTGTACTGAAATTTTAAGCTAATAGTTTGGATTTAATGTAGAATTTGTTGACAGTAAAGGTAAAACTATAAGCTAAAAAGTGGCAGTGATTTTGTTTAGGTTTGTTCATGTTTGAAGTGATCTTCTTGATGATTGTTTCCCAAAGCTGATTTCTCTGATTCACCAATATTTGTGTAGAATTTTTGTGATCTCTAACTTCCAGATACACAAAAGACACAGTGTCATATTTTTCCCTTGAGAAAAACCCCTGGTTTTCTATCTACAGTCAACAATTTGGCCTGATAGAGTTGTTATTTAAAACTGATATTCAACAAATGGTTTGTGCAAAAGATGTCACAAATGAATGTGTAACAATGCACAGAACTGAAAAGTGTAAGATCAAGAGAGATCTCCATTGTTGTATAAATGTCTGGAATATGCCCAAACTCTGTAAGAGGGGAAGATTAATTTGTCTGATAACTGTTGAATATGAATAACAATGGAAGTTATTAGTCAGGGGAAAATTCATATTCCTGTTAGGTTTTCTCACCCAAACCAGAAAAACCTTGCACGTTTCTTGTAGTGCCATTGTCGGAGTAGACTCTTCAAAAGCTTATAAAATAAATTCTGCTTCTCATTCATAAACTTGCCCATCTGTGAAGCCTTTATTCAGAGAAACCTACCTGCTCAAGTGCTTGCTGTAGTTCCTTAAAGGCTCCCATTTGTACTCATAAAGACTCATTCATTGCCCTGAGTAATATATATGGTGTACTGAAAGAGAACCAACTCTTGCTTTTACAATCTAAATTAAACAACTTTGTCTAATAAGAAGCACTGTCTCACTTCAACTAGGCCAAAAGCCCTAAGGGTCTTGTATGTGTGTGTTTATTATTTATTTGTTTTTGCCAAATTGTCCTTCAAGGATCTAAAAGCTGAGACAACCGGAGCCACCTGAATTGTTTCTTTCTCTGCCTGCTTAGAAAGACAGAGGCAAGCACGGGCACAACTGTATTGAAGCAAATACTCATCCATAAACTTACTCTAAAATGCCATTGGATGATCTTCTATCTTTTTCTCTGTCCCACCTTCCAACCGTCCTAATCTTGAGAGTCTCCATCTCTATTATGTGTGGCTTTTCCAAATGCCCATGATTAATAACTGCTGTGATTCATTAGCCCGTGTTGTTGGCATTGTTTCCCCAATGGGAGCATTTGCTGTCTAGGGATAGCCCATGATTGCTCTGCCTCCTGGAACAGTAAGATGCTTTCAATCTAATGCACTGTCCATGTTTTAGCATAAAATAATATTAAGGCATCCACATAATGGAACCGTCTGAAGATCCATTTTATTAAGCACTGGAAGAAAATGTGTGTGTGTTTGCATGTGCAAGGGAAGCATAATCAGCAAACCTATTTCACCAGAAATGTTTCCGTGAGGGTTTCATGTAAAGACACAGCTATTTTAAGGTGTAGTTCTTTGTGTGTGAGCACGAAAAAATACTCCATAGCCAATATCTTACCTGGTGCAATTAACTTAACTCAAATTACATACAGCCTATTCGAAGAAGGAAAAATAGGAAAGAGAGGTAGGTTTATTGTACTTATTCCATTTTGCAGGTATTTATTTTAAATGCAATCTACCTTCAAGTACAGAGCTGTACTGCTCTTAAAAGATTACTGCTTCAAGTTACTCCACATACCTTAACATAGCATGGACCCTTTTTACATTATACGATCAACTTTTTGACAGTGCAGGGCCAGCACAGCTAATGGAATAATAGCCTGCAGGGTCCAGCTAAATGATATACGAATATAATCAACCTTTGTGATGACTATTCAAAAGTAATCCCTTTAGCTTTCAACTGCAACATATATTTCAACCAGGCAAAGCCATATGAAGAAAATCTCTGCAGACTCCACTGATACAATATGGCCTTCATATCCCTACAGTGTGTTTGCTGCTCACAGTGAGTTTTAAATTTAAGGTAATGGCTACTGTATATTCATGTGAGCATAGAACAATACCTTTGATTTGTTGGAGAAATGTTACATTAGCTACCAAGGGCCCTATTCAGTAAACTTTGACACAACCCTTATATATGGTTTACTGCTCATTCTAAATGGAATATGCCTGATAGAAATGCTTTGCATGTCCAAATTGTACAAATTCATTAATCTTTATATTAATAAAACTTCCAAGTACAACTGCCTCCATTCCAAGTGAACCGAGTCAGGATACATGGTTAAACAGGTAGGCCCAATATGCTTTTAAAAGGCATTGCATCAATTTTCATTTATCAAGACAGAAAAAATATGTAAGAAGATCATCTACAAGTATGGGATGAGCATGTTTTGGCAGTCTCATTATTTTCTGCTCTATCTTTATTCCTACAACATCACATCATTCTTCAGGTTATATAACTCAAAGCAGATGACCTTTAAAAATGAAAGTAAATTTCAAAATACAATAATGGGTTATATCACATTGGCTGTGTTACACCAACATGGTAATACATCGAGATAGTCTTGATTTCTCTCCCTTTTGTGACAGAAAAAATGCAGCATTGGCTACTGGTGGATCTGAATACGTGGAAGTAATTCTATTAAAGGAAAATAGATGTAATAAAAACACTGTGTTGCCTTATATTACTACTTTCATATGTGCACTATAGTCAGAGTTCAGTCTCATTAGCAGGTGTTGCAAATAGGGCCTTGTTTGTCTACATGCACCTGAATCCATGTGAGAACATTAGAGCATGTTACTGCATCTTGTTTGAGGTGATGTGTTGAAGGATTCTGCTTAAGCAGGTGAGCTATAGAGGAGGAGTAGGAGAGGCTTTGGGTTTTCCCTCTATTTGTTTGCCATGGCACTTCCTGAGCCCACAGAAAACTACTGCATCCTCAGCAGCCTGCAGCAGGGAGTTCCAGTGATGAGGTGGCAGTGCACAAAGTAGCCCTTGCTTTGTATCCAAGCCCACCACCTCTTACTTTCAGTAGACCCTACCTCATTTTTTTTTTTTTTTATTTAGAAAACACAGTGAAAAATGGTTTCTGGGTCACCTCGTGCGTGCTACACTCATTCTTACTTTTGTCATCTCCTCAAAAAAATTTTCTTTTTTTTTTTTTTAACTAGTTTCAGCTGCCTGAAACAATAGTCCTCTTATGACTTCATCACTTACTTCATGGAGTTTTCAATGGAGTTCTTGTTTAATAAAGTCTAACAGTCTGAATAATGCAAACCTTGGATTTGAATGCTTCCCCATCACATGGGCATGCAGTCTCAGGTGTCATCTGTTTCATTTCCTTTTAATCTTTTGAGAGAATGGTGCCTAAAATTCATGTCCTCTCTGGAGTTAGTTGTAGCTTCAGTCTTTGTGGGTCTGGCCTTCTTTCTTTTGTACAGCTTTTCACTAATCATACAATGTAAAGGACTTGCAGCCCTGCATTGTTTTCTCCCAAAAACATCATGAAATAATGAGATTTTTAGAAGTGTAGCATGCTGTAGATAGACACATAGAAACAGAAGGAACAGAGATGCCAATTCTAGCTGCACTGAAAATCCAACCAGACAATTTTAATTATATTTTATCAACAGCAGTGATAATTTGTCAGGGA
Organism: Trochalopteron elliotii; assembly: GCA_024734555.1. NCBI lineage: Eukaryota > Metazoa > Chordata > Aves > Passeriformes > Leiothrichidae > Trochalopteron > Trochalopteron elliotii. The sequence goes on along the minus strand of JANPWX010000437.1, from coordinate 2,014,500 downwards.
CATCCTATTATGATTAATTATATTTGCATTCTATTAATACATATTAATGTTATCTCCACATTTTGCACAATAAGATAGAAGGAGAATGCTTGATGGTGTGATCTGTGGTGGTATATATGTATTATCATTATGAATATGAGATGCTTTTATTGTTTCCAAATAGCATAGGCCAAACAAATGCCAAGAACACATTAATGGCTCAGTATTCCATCAGTTATCTTTGATATGCTTAATATGTGCTGGGAGGGCAGAACTGTTAATCAGCCAATAATAGCCTGGTGTCCAAGTGTGAAGGCAAAAAGCCAAAAGGTGCACAAGAAAAGCAATTTCTGTTGTAACTCCTCATCTGTCATGTGCACATCCCCACCATCTCCTGCATGTGTCAGTGTCTGTAGCTGTCAGAGACAGGCTTTTCTGTGTGTTTGCCTGGAAATACAGATGTTGCTGTACCCAGGCACATTTTGAGCTTGAGTCACCCACTTTGCACCACTTTTCCACCAAAGTGCATCCACTGGAAAGAGCAGTAACACTGCACTGGTGTGAAGCTGGGGGTAGGACAGCACAGTTCTGCCCCCTGGGCATTTCTGAACTGCCTGGGGCTCTGGGCTGCTTCCCACTGGCTGAGTTCCTAAACCAAACTGAGCCATGCAGGTTTTATTAGATTTTTTCATTCAAGACTTGGTCTGCTAGGAAAAGAATTCCCATTCATTTACTCTAGGCCTGGTTTCAGAACATGTCACCTGGAATAGCTCCATTGTTAAATACAGAGTAAACCACTAACACACTGCCCTCTTACAAAATGAGACTCCATATGGGAATGCTAATTCTCAGATTTTCTTCATAGATTTACCTGTCCTGTTCTTACCTGCATACAACTATGGATGAGTCCTAGTTAACAACTATATTTAATAAAAGCCCGTGAAATGACAAAGCATAAATTTTATTGAGTCGTGAGTGGTCCAGTAGTTTTAATCTGTTCCGGACATTGCACCAGCAGAGGCACTGCTTCAAGTATTATTTTTCATCCCCACCAGAATGGGATGATTTATTTTGGCCATGAGTTAAATTATAGTGCCATACAAACACCATTGGTATTGCTGTGACTGAAAGCTAAAGTCCAGTATTAGGCATCACAGTACAAAGAGGTAGTGACAAATTGAGGAGGATCCAGTTAAGAAAACATGAGCTCCTTTCAAATGTTGAAGAGATTGTGTTTGCTTAGCCTCCAAAAGAGAAGATTAGAGAAAGGAAAATAGTCTCTCAAGCTATAAGGAGTTACTCTGAAAGAGGACAGTGTTCCATTGCTCTTCACATCTGCAAAAGGTAGAACAAGAGGAAAAATCAGTTTAATTTGCAATAAATATTTATCTTAAGTATTAGTCAAGAAACAGCAGTAAGGCTGTGAAGCACTGAAACAGAGAGATTGGGGATGTTGTGAAACAGCCTTCGTCAGAAGCCTTGGAGAATAGATGTCAGGGATGGACTAGATATCTGTGTGCACTTTCTTCATTTGAGGAGGTGAAGCAGATCAGTGGTTCCCAAAATAAGGGAGCAATGTCCCAGGGGTGGTGTGGGTGGAATGAGGCAGAGGGAGGTGTGTTGCTGGAGAGTCCCTGGGAACAGAGCAGAAAGTGCAGCCAGGAGGTGGGAGTAGAAACGGAGTGAGGAAGGAATAAGACAGCATCCCTGGAGGAAATGAGCTCTGTGGCATTTCTCTGTCAAGAAATGCAGAGTCCAGCCATGGCCTCCCAGCCACCTGTTCCCTGAATCAAATCCCATGAGGAAGACCCCACTGAGAGGTGGCAGCCTTCTTTTGCTTCCTGCACTGCTCAGTTCCTCCCCTGCATGGTGTTCCTCGTGCCTGCCATCTTTCAGTGCTGTCTTGGCCATCGTCTTCTCCCAAATGCATCTCCCTTGTTGGCTCCCCAGCTGGTCCCACTCAGACCTGTCCTGTTGGAGAACTGCTGCACAGGAATGCAAGAAATGAGAGCAGAAACCCCTGTCAGTTCTGCAGTTCTAGGATTATGTCTTATGTGACTCACCTCTGTGTTTTTTAGATTTCCTTCTCTTGTGGCTTTTTGCCATAGGTCATGTGTTTCAATTCAACCATTTAGGCCTTTTAACCATTGAAAGTGTTGTAAGTCTAAAACACTCATGCACTTTTTTTTTTCAATAACAGGACATGGTAAAGAAACAAGTGCCTCAAAGCCTCTGTGAGCCTCTGTCCAAGACACCAGTTCTAGATCTTCATGGTACAGTATTTGCTCTTAATCCACAGACTTTATACCAATCTGCTGATTTTTACAAAACGTCATTGCCTATCAATACTTAACCTGATTTTGACAGGCAATTACACATCATGTCTGTCTTACTATGTCTAAATAATTATATTTTTCCTGCTTATAAATGAATGAATTCACACTTCCTTCAGTTTTTTGCACATATTCCCAGTTTTGGAATTTAATTGCCTTTGATCGTGTAATTACTTTTAATTTACAGAAATAAGCCTTTGAGACAGAAACAAATCTGATTAATCAGATGCCAACCCCATATATAAAACATGTAGATATCAATGTATATACATAAACTTATGACATTTTAATATTCTTCTATTTGCTCTTTTTTATTCTAGAGGATGCCTGCTTTTTGACAGAAAAGCTGATGTAAAATGAGTACAGGAAGATCCTTGAAGAGTAGTGCAACAAAGTAGGAATTTCAGCAAGGGTTTCGTCATTAAAATGCTATTATCAAAAAAAGCATCTGTCATTGAAATAATTTTTTAAAAAAGACAAAAAGTAGTAAAATGGAAAGTTTTTACTTTGTGCCCCCACTGCTTAATGTCTTCCAAAGTGACAAGATCCTCCTGTTGAGATATTAAACATGAATGGGAATCCAAGATGCTCGATGCCTTGTAAGATCACACTCCAAATGTGTCTGGAGAGTTTTCTTTAAATCCCAGACTGTGGTCCCTTTCAGAAAAACTTATGCATAGAGCTACCAGTGATTTTAGCATGTGTGTAATGGTTGGGGTTCAGCTCCAGCTGAAATAGGACAGATCCAGCCTGGGTGGAACACTGTGGTGCAATTCTGATCCAATCTTTACCACAAGTTGGACTCAAAACACAACTAGATTTGTTTAAAATCCATCTAGATGTAATCCAGTACCATGTGCTATGGGATAACCCTGCCTGGAGGTGGGACCAGATGTGGTCCCTCCCAGCCTGACTCATTCTGTGACTGCGCTTCACACCGTCAGGTAAACTAAAATTCTGCTTAGGTTCTTTCTAGTAAATAATCTGAAGCACTGATTTTGGACTCTGTGTACAAAATTGTGTCCCATTTTGAGCTGATGAAACTCCTGACAGTGGATTCCACACATGATCCACTGACATCTGTGGTCTTTACAGTCCTCAGAGGACTCAGAGTCCTCAGAGCCTGCTGCCATCACTGTTGGCTTGAGGAAGAGTTAGAGGACAGAAGATGGAAGTTAACCAGTTTGCAAAATATTTGGAACCTTTGAATTTTATTTAGGAAAACTGGTGATTCATAATTTCACATATTGGAAAACCCCTTCTTTTAAACTAAACGAACAAAGCTTTATCACTCCCAATAGCCAACCATTCCTTTCTTTAAATGGAGGTTTCCAGACTCAGAGTTTGTAGCGAGGTCCATTAGACCTATAATCAGGTTTTATGATGGTGTTTGAGCAAGCATTAACTTTTGCCATAGTAATAACTCAATTCACAGTTTTCTTCAGGATTGTAATCCAAGTATGTGGTTGACATGTAACAATAGGGTTTCTCCCTGTTAAAGAATAGTAATAATGTATCATTAACCAGCTCTTATTGGACTATTTTTGATCCAAAATGCTGTATACATGCAATTTAAATACAAATAGCTCAATAATTTTATTCTTTTGTTTATAGGTCTTTATTGTCTGAACACTATGCTTATTATAACAATGTTAATTTAGAAGGCTCTTGCAAGGCTGAAAAGTTGTATAGAAATATTCCCACGTGCAATTATGCACACACATAGGCAACAAATCTTTTTGCTTAGTGCTAAAATGAGGTAAACATTTTATGGAAACCAGAAAGAGAAACAGGATTACAAATTAAATATAAACAACATCTGTATTTTTTATCCCTTAGGTTTCCCCCTTATATTTTAATAGTATTGATATGAAATAAGGAAAAACATTCTAAAACCAGCACAATTTTGCAAATAATATCTTAAAATCCTGTTAATCTACAAGCTCTTCTAATCTTTGTAAGAATAGCATGACTGCTAATTTTAAATATTTGGAATTTCTTTTATCAAAATATTGTTGAAAGAAATGACATAATTGAATTTGGACTTTGTAGTAAAAAAAGTAGAGTACATAAAATAACATAAACTACACCAATATTCTAGAAAAGACAATTATCAATTTATCAATGTCAAGTTTCTAAATTCTTAATGGCTTTTTAACCCCATGTATATTTTTGCAGGAACTGAACATTCTGTTTATGTGTCTCAAAAGTCACAGTGTAGTTATGCTAAATGGCATCCATGATTTTCCACTATTTTTTGCCAATCTGCACTCATTACTACATGATAACTCTGATATGCTTGTGAAAAACTGTCATGAATTAATCCCCTAGAGCATTAACTCTCCCATACTTTTTAACACTTTTACATGATGCAGCTTTTAATAAAAAAACAGGGAAATTTATCATCCTATAGCAAGGTAAGTGTGAGTTCTGTTCTTGAAAGTCAGGAAGCCTGGGGAGCAAATTATGTTTATTGTGCTAAATATACCTGTCTCCCATCCCAGTAAGAATTCGTGTGATGAGTTACTCTCAGTCTGGCAGAATGCAGAGTTCAGCCCCTTGCAGGCTTTTGAAGTGAGAAAACAAAGGTTCTTCCCCCTCCAAATTAGTGGGGCCAGGAGGTTGAGGTTAGGCTCAACCTCCTAGGTTAGGTTAGGTTGAGGTTAGGATGTTGTTCCCTACGTCGTTGTTTGGACAAGATCCTGGAATAAAGCTCTCAGCTGCTGGAAGCAGTCAGAGCTCCCCGGGTCACAGCAGCTGCAGTCAACACCTCACACACCTCACACAGCCCAGCTGAAAGCACAGTGCTCACTGTACTTGGCTGAAGTATAGACCCAGGGCTGCTGCAGAAGAAAAATCACCACTCTCTGAATTAGCAGTGCTCTCCCAACATCACTTCCCTTTGCTGATCTCTTGTCAGACACAATCCTGCTCATAAGATCTGTGGGGATCAGAGCTCACATTGGTGTAATGGAATTTCTGTCCTTTGTCTCTTTTCATGAGAGGTGCTTTAATTCCTTTAAGGAGCTCTTCTTATGGAACACAGTTATTCTCCACCCTGGCTCCTTCTTTATCCTCGCAATCCTTCCTCCAAGTTTTACCAGAAAGCACCTGATCCCTTGACCCTTAATTTGCAATCAGGAAGGAGGACTCATGAGAGAGTATGGATTGCAGTTTACACCTCTCTCTGTGCTCTCAGAAATCACAGGCAGAGTTGACTGTAACAAAGTTAGGAAAGCAAGCAGATCAATTTAGCCTATAATGCCAGTCCATTTCAAACCAGAGACTTGTCAAACATATTATAGCAGATGAATCTCTGAATAGTTCTGAAGCGTAATGTCTCTAAAAATCTACATTTTGTGGGTGCATAGGATATGTTAGGCTGGCAATTAAGGTTGCTTTTTGAGTAGGGCTTTAGTAGGTTTTGCTGTGGATGTCTCCAATGGTATTGACTAACAATTTGTAGCAGAGAGGAAGGTTGTATCTCAGAAAGGATTCTATTTATAATTGTGAAAAGCATGTTTTCTGACCATTTTTAATAGGGTGTATCTTGTTAATTATGATGATGTATAAGGTATTTCACCTGTGATGCCATTTAGAAAATTAATGTTTGAGTCACAGAAAGGCCATTGCCATTCTGGAAGGAATCCATTCATCTCTAAATAGGCCTTCCAAACTCTGCCCGTCCAAAACTTGATTGGACCTCCCATAACTTCCCCTTCAGGCCTGGCTGTGACTGTGCAGGTCTGTGTATTGGAACAACCCCAACTGGCAGTGCTTTTATCCAGGATCATCCAAGACAGCTTCCCCATTAATTCCCTCTGTCTGGGAGCACCCTGATGTCTCCTTAACAGGGGTTAGCACTATTTATAGCAATTTACAGGTGTGCTACTAAAAGATGGAATGTAAATCACCTCAGATGATGTTCCATGATGAAGTGCCTCTACATTATTTAACAAATTGCCCCAACATGACTGAATGGCACACGATGGAAAAACTTGCCACGGAAATGTAATATTGAAACAGACTCAAAAATATGCATATTTAGTTAAGATTTGTAATTTCAGTTTTTATTCTTATGGCAGTTTTGTACTTCATAAGGATTTTCAGCTTCAGAAAAGCAGGGTACTTCTAACCAGGGGGTGTCAGCAGGGCAATACAATGACTTATATATGTGACACTGTCGTGCAGCTGGCTTTGCAGAGGTGTTTGGCACAAAAAAAATATCAGGTTGCACGTGTGCATCTTAGTTACAGCTCACTGCCTAGGGTGTAAGGTGGCAAGCAATGTTGTTTTACAGTGTATCAGAGTGATTCTGCCTCGGTAAAAAGAAGATTGAGGTATGATGAAATGCCAGCCAAAAGTGCCTATAGGTACCTCAAAATAAAGAACTACACGTGTTCTGAGATGTTGGTTTATCATATTTGCCCATAATCTGAGCACAGTGCTTTCCCAGATCAAGGCAAGGCTTGCAATTTTGAAGTGAGAGGAAAGGTGGAGCAACATCTTCCTAGAAAGCCTGGACAGAAAATGAACCACACTCAGTGCTATATTTCTCCTGTAATTGCAGGTGGTTTCCGTCCTTCGGATGTAAGGTACCATTATGAGAGAAAAGCTTCTGATTTTTCTCTGTTCAATCAGGAACAGTTGAAAGATTGTCATGCACCTGGTTGAGATCTCACTGAGATCTGGCACAAAACCCAAGGAAGCAGTCCAGCCACCTGATGATTTCCTCTGGGCAAGAAGACTTGGCTCACAAACACCCATAGGGGCAAAGAAGGGAAGTGATCTGGAGGGATGAAGTTGGTGTCAGCACTGCCCAGGGATTCAGTTGGAGGTGTATGAGTCACACAGTCTTTTGTAAAGTTGAGGAATGAACAGCCCCTGCCATTCCTCTGTTGCTTTTCAAGGAGTAACTTTTTTTTTTTTTTTAATTTATCTTTTGGGGTTTTCCCAGTTAACATATCAGTCCTCTCTTAATGTGAAGCCCAAGACCTTCTAAAACTTGTTGCTGAGGACGTTTAAAATGTTCCTACAGTTGTCCTGCTTCCATGTGGATAACAGGGCTGTTTGTGTGCATGTGTGTCCATAGACAGGAGGACCCACGTAATAAATGCCAGCCTCGGCCATCAGAGCTGCATTCAGGCTGCTGCTGCATTGAGAAGGATGAGGATTGTTGGAACAGAAGCTGTCTGGGAGGCAGGAAAGGGTGAAGGAGGTGCCCCAGGTGCTGAAATGTCCACACGAGCAGCATCTCTTCCTCAGCTGGCTCAGTCATAGATGGGACCTGGCTTCCTGGGGGAACCACACTCCACATGGTTGGCCCTGTCTGTTGGTGCCTCTGTTTGTACCTCCCCAGCCTCAAACCAGTTTAAAAAGTGTTTTAAGCCCACTTCAAACCGATAGAACAGATGGGGAAGGGGTTTAGCTGTGGGTATATCCCCACAGGTTTTGTGCAGAGCAGTGGACGACAGAGGTGACAGACCCCATGTGTGTCCCACACAAGGGAAAAGGCAGAAAATCACATGTACTGAAAGCCCCAGGCAAGAGGATTTTTTAATGCTCCATCCTCTGATGTCAGCCAGAGTTTGTGCCTTATTTGACACCAGAGAACCCAACATAAGGCCCAAATTCAGGGAAGTCAGCTTTCACCTCCCCTCTGCAGTATACCTGAGGCTGAGCTTGAAAAAAACCTGCTGTGCTTCTGAGGGAAATAGGTATTTCATGGAGTATCTCATACTGCCAGTGCCCTGGGAGTGAGATATTCAAGGGAGGTACTGGTTCAGTTTTTTGGAGGTGTTGTCAGACAGGGCAGGGTTGATCCCAGGCCTAAGAGCCCTCTTAGGACTTGGGAAACTTCCTTCCATTTCCTCATCCATCCTGAACTTCTCTGTTTTTCTCTGCTGTAAGGTTGGATAGCAGCACATCCCTACTTCCTGGGAATGTTGTGGGGATCAGTATGCCAGTATCAATATCAGTATCAGGGAGGGGTAAAAGCACTGAGTTGCCATCATGATCCTGAAAGAATTGTAAAACTCTAGAAAGATGCATCTTTATAAAAAAACAAAAAAAACCAATCCATTGGAATGAAGCATTAAATACAGTGTCACTCACCCCCAGCCTGGTTTTTCCTTTTCCTGCATGAGCTCTTCCACACTTTGCCACACTCCTGCCACTGGAGTCTGTGACATGTATAAAAGAGGACTCTTGCAGCACACGCTGGAGTGTGGACTGTGTGTTTTCCTTCAGAGAACACCTCTGCCTCAGCATCGGGAACCTTGTCAGTGCTGTGCTTTGCAGAAATAAATAAATAAAGGAGCAAACGAAAATGTCATATACATAAATATGCCACAATAAGTTTAGTCTCTGGATCAAAGTGCTGAAAACGACATAGCTTTGAAACAGAAGGGTAGGAATCAAAATTACACATCCCTGCGCATCAGCCCGGGTGCCAGCTGTTTAACTGAGCCGTGCGTGCTGCGGCTGATTAAATGAAAACATTTTAACAGCTGTCTGAAAGAAGGAAAACCCTCTCCCCACCTTCCCAGAGCTGCCTCCTGCTCCATGCCCATGGGCTGCCTGGGAGAGCAGTCCTGTGGCTCCATCCCATGCCTGAGCTGTCCCTGTTCATCAGCGCACGTGTGGGGCTACTGGGATGTAGGGCTGCTCTGGGATCATCCAAAGGACAGGCAATAGGGTCCCTGGAGAGTCTGGAACCTCATTGAGTCCTGGTGCCATTGCCTGGCAAACCTGCATGGGGGCAAGAGCCCATCAGCTGTCTGGCTCTAATCCAGACTGTTCCATGAGTTGGAAGTGCTGCTGCCTGGGTCAGGAAGACAAAGCAGCTCAACTGGGTGGGGGAAGAGGCTCTGGTCTTCATATCCAGGCCAAACGCAGCCCGACCTCCCCAGCAGGGAAGGGGCTTTATAGAAGAGTGAAAGCTTTAGGTAAGTGGTAGGTGGTCTCTGGTGGCTGCATCCCTGCCAGTCTGCAGAGCCAGCTGGGAGCTGTCCTCCAGCCTGGGGCCAAGCTGTGCTGTGTGACGGCCAATTCCCTTCCCCTATTCCCTTCCTATCCCCTGCCTCCCCAAAACAGCATGGGCACCACTGAACAGCCTGCTTGGAACAGACACTGTCCCCAGCCCGTGGCCAGGCATTGCTGGGGGGATGTTCACTGGCTCCAGGCAAGCACAGGGCAGGCAGAGCTGTCTGTGGCCAGCCTAGTGCCCTACCCTGCTTCATTCCCTGGTGCAGGCACAGCCAGGAGATGCTGACCTGTGCTGCTATCCCAAGCTCCAGTGGGGCTGAACTGAGTGGCCTCCAAGGATCCCTCAGTTTCACTGGGAGGATGGTAAGACACTTTTTGTAGTAGAAATTTGGGAAGGTCACAGTCATTTTTAAAGATGCTGCATGTTAAGACTCTATTCTTAAAGAATCTGCGTTTCTAAAAGGAAGAGCAATCAGGAAAGAAATTTTACAACTCAGGATGTAAAAACTATTTCAAAAGGTGACACCTTTTGCTTTTTTTTACATAACATCTGCTGTGTCTGTATGTTTGTGTGTACCTGTGGGGTGGAGGCTTTTATTATGCCCAAGTTTGCACAAGCCCTGCTCATCACACCCCCTCTTTGGCCCAGGGGGCTCCCTGCTGCTACCCAGTGGGCATTGCCACATGTGTCACTGCCAAAAGCCCCCCAACAAGGGTGTCCAGGGTGAGAATAGGACATGGTTCATTTGCTGCTGCACATCCACAAGTTCTGCCCACAAAATATGGCAAGAAACTGAACTGCTTTTTACTTCTGTAAAAGCTGCGGCCCCTGCTGCTGTAAAATGTTGGCATGGTCATTTATGAGACACATCCATGGGTTTCCCTCCCCATCTGGCATAGGCAAGTCAATGTTTGACATCCTGGTTTGGAATGGCTTTGTTCAATACAGACAAAGCTATCTCCCTGTAATTGCCCTCCCTAAAAAATGTGTGTTCTCTATCCTGCCTACTTCCATGGTTTTCCCTCCAAAATAATGTGGCACCACAGGCAAGAGAAAAGCTATGAGCAAGTGAAAAGATGGGTAAGGAAGGGCTTCCTATTACACAACCAGCCCTCCTCAAATCCAGCAGGCCACCCACGTGTGCCCACACACACCCTGAGAGGTCTCTGTCCCCAAATGCCACACACAGATGGACAAAGCAAACAGGGGCCAGCCAGCTCAGGGCAATGTGCCACTTTGCTGCAGATCCTGTGTGCTCCTGGTGACAATCACTAAGGGCACATCTGCAAGGACAACTCATCACATCGCCCTCAGGCCGCCTGGTGGCTCTTTGTGCCTCATGATTTTGCCCACCCATGGTGGTGTTTTCGCTCACTGCCTTGAGGGTATTTTTCTCTTCCTCTGCCCAGAGAGGTTTGGGGACCAGTATAGAAGTGGTGGCTCTAGGACAGGTCATCTCCAGACTCTAGGACTAGGACACCTCATGCTAGAGGTGCAGAAGCTGTGTCCGGCTGGTCAGGAGCAGCCATCTGTCATGTGAGGGCCAGAGCTGGATGTGCTCCACCCTGCCGTGATGGGGAGCACCCCTGGGCTCACTGCCCTAGAGCTGAGCAGGGCTGGATCACACATGTGTCTACTCACACATCACACTCCTAGGAAAAATGTCTTGGGTGTCCGTGTGTCCCTGGGACGTGGGTGAAGGAGACACCCCTTTGACAGAAGCCTGTGTGAAAGGCCACTTGGAGCCTCTGCGGGGGGGATGTCGGGCTGCAGCAGTTCCCCCACCACAGCCCCTCTGCCCTGGCCCTCGCCCTGCACGCCCTGGGCGTTCCGGGGGCCAAGGGGACTCTCTGATGGGTGGTGAGTCCCTTCTGAGCTGCTGGTGCCCTCCGGCCGCCGGAGCAGCGGGCACCCCTCACAGAGCCTCGGGGCGGGCACTGCGGGGCTCCTTTCCTCATCCCCGGGGGCGTCACACGCCTGTCACCGCCGCCTCCTCCCCGTTATTTACATCCGTCTTTAGCAGTCTAATTACCCGCTTTATTGCTTTTGCCCGGGGGAAGCCCGGGGACGGCGGCGCAGGGGAGGACCCTCCCCGCCAGCCCCCGCACTGCCCGGGGGATGGGGGGACACAGAGCTCAGGCGGGGCTGCCCTCACAAGCACCTGGTTTCGGCAGGAATTGGGGCGGGGAGGGGCCGAGTCGGGCCCCGGAGCCCCCCGTGGTGGGCCGGAGGGCGCTGCCCCACAGCCCGCCCTCGAGGGGCGGCTTCTGCGTGTTGCACAAACGTGATCTCCTCCAGCGGAGGGGAAAGAAGAAGAAAAAAAAAAAAAGGCGACAGGATAGATGGATTTTCAGATAAGCAGCGGAGGTAATTTATTGGCCTTTATGCTCTTCCGATGGAGTGGGGGAGAGGCGGCGGAGTCACGTCTGCACATCATTAACCGGGTTTACTCCGCCTCGGCCCAGACAGACTCCCCCGGCCCCGCCACCGAGCGGGCCTCGGGCCGGGCCCGGCGCCGCCGTGAGGGGACACCGGAGGGGACACCGCGCCGCGGGTGCTGCAACCCCGGCCCCGGGGGCTGCCCCAGCCTCTCCCCGCTCATCCAGGTTGTCCGCGGCGCACTCGCTCCTCCAAACTCATCTAAATTACATCAATAACAGAGCGCACTCTTTAATGAGCTCTCAACTTTAAAGACTTGAAGGATATTAACAAGCCGCTTGACAAATGGTGCTTAGAAGCACATTAAAGACGCTGCTAATGGAGCGCATAATGACGGCTAATTTTCGATCAGATATAAATTAGAGCCCCAACAGTTATTTGCCTTAAGGACTTTATGTAAATGATCCTGTTCTGTATAAACGGGGAGGCGAGCCCAGCCCAGCCCCGCCGCGCCGCCGAGCGATGCCGCAGCCCGACGGGGCGCGCAGCCCCCG